>OZ010595.1:96746289-96918789 GCA_963932145.1 Acanthosepion lycidas
TATATATATATATATATATATATATATATATATATATATATATATATCTAAATAAGTTCACATAAAAAAAAAAAAATTAAGTTCCACAACACATTTATCAAAGAGCACAGTGTCAGTATTTTCATATATTCATTTAAAACAATTTATATTTTCAATTTATATATCTACACATACTTTGTTAAAATGAGGTGATTTTTATGCCTACATTTACAAATCAACTCATTATGTCTGTTCAATAGTATGTCCGGATCCTTATGTTTTATAATTAGTATTTTTTCCATAATGCACAAATTGCATCGGTCTCTGAAATTAATCGGAGTTTTGGCTCTTGAGACGATTTTCCATTCTATTTGTGGGGTTAATTTGTTTTCCAATAACTCCCAATAGTGCTTTGAAAGTGCAGTTTGGTGTTTTTTTGATTCATTATAAAAGGATTGACGATGGTTGTAAAATCGTTGTTTCCAACTTTCTGCAGAAATACCTATGTAGATCTTCTTATGTTCAGTATTTTCTTTGGGGAAAATCGTAGGTTCGTATACTATGTTTTTGGACAAACATACTCCTTCTACTGGACAGACAGCTCCTTCCCTGCAGTTACAGGTAGATTTGGTCTTTGGGCTTGTATTAGGATCTTTTTGAAGTTGATTATAAAATTCATTTAAAATTTTACTATTATGGGAGCTAATAATTTTTTCCATGTTGTTCATGCAGGAATAACTAATTTTTAAATTCATTCTATTGAACAACTTTTTTAATAGCTTATCTTTTTTAAAATGTTTATCTATAAGTTTAAGAAAATATTTTCCTATATTAATGTTCGACAGCTTACAGAAGGGTTGGTTGAACCATATAATTTTCCTATTTCTATTTCTAGATTTAGAAGACGTGTCGCTAGTAGATTTATCTATATAAGTGAGTGTTTGTTTGAATTTGCTTTTTAATGGGGCTTGATTGTATGTTGATTTATTTTGATCAAAGATGCTTTTACTAGAGGATAGTTTATTTATTCTAGTATTTACAGTGTTAGGGATCTGTTTCATAATTGCTATAGGGTGGTTTGAGTCGATATTTATGTATATGGGCGATTGGTTCTCCTTTTGGAAAGGTTTATAAGTGTTATTTTCAAGATCAAATGTTACGTCTAGAAAATTTACTATTTTCAGGTTAGATGATATTTCTATTTTAAAACCTATATATTTGAAAGCCTTAATTATTTTCTTCTGGAGTTGGGATGTAAGAGGTCCATTAGAGTTAGGTATAATAATGAGACCATCATCCCTGTAAAGCCCTACATTTTGGGGGTTAAGAAATCTGCTCAGAATATCTAAAATATACATCCCTATTAGGTCCGCTATTTGAGCAGAATCAAACGCTCCCATTGGGACATCGAAATTGTCACTGTTATTTTTAAACCAAGTAGTGTCGTTAAGTTTAAGTACAGATTTTCTGGAATCCATTATGATTTTAATTTCCTCGTCAGTGATTTCAGTATAGTTTCTAGCAAAATTTAAGCTATTTTCTAATAAATCTTTAGAAATGGAGGGGTAAAAATCGATAATGTCTAATTGGATAAAGGTGGCTTTATTTTTAGATTTTATATTTTTGAACCACTTAATGGTGTCAGATGAATCTTTCCAAAGGTTTAAGGGATAATTTTCTAATATAGATACGTTTATTCTTTTAAGAATGTTTCTAGAAATTAGTCCTAATTCTGATTTGGAAGGATTTATTAATCTGGACTGTATATTACTTTGAAAGTTAGGTTTATGGTCTTTAAAAAGTAGGTAGGCATCTTTTAAGTGAGTAGTGCCTATTATTGTGTTTAAATGCAAATTTAGCGGGTTCTCTGTGTATGGAGGATAAGTGTTTGGAGTTATTATCATTTTTATAAGAGTTAGATACTTTGTTCAGAATCAGATGATTATATTCCGATGGATTAATCTTGTAAATGTTCTTGGATTTATCAGCTCTGATCCATAGTTTCTTAGATTTTTTGATGTTATTGATGTCCTTTTTAAGATTGGATTGGAAAGAGTTGTATTTTTTTCTAAAGGATATTATGTTTATTAGATTAATTAAGATTAAAAAAGGATTTAGGTGAAATAAATTATCGTAATGGTACATTAAAGTGGTTTGTTTTTCATTACATATTAGCTCTGTCCTAACATTGAACTCTCAGGATTTCATCCTCTTTGGATTTACCAATTCGGTTTACCAAGTTCCTTATAACTTAACTATATATATATATATATATATATATATATATATATATATATATATATAGAGAGAGAGAGAGAGAGAGAGAGAGAGAGAGAGCAAATAATTAATACACAATAAAATCAAAAATCCCTTCATATGTGGAATAAGTTAATTTCGACACACGAAAATATAGGTAAGCTCGACACTCTTTCCAACCCCATTATGGACTGAATTTGTGACGGAAATTTAACTGTGAAAGCTAAGAAAAAAAATAAAGCCAGTCTAAAAATTATTAGGTTGGTGCAAAAATAATATCGTTTTTTGACGTTAAAAATACGTCAAAAAACGTATTATTTTTGCACCAACCTAATAATAAATAATTTATCCATTTCAATGTTTCAGTTAGACGAAATTCACGAGGCAGAGGTCAGAGGAAGGTGGAAGTATTTGTCTTAAAGGGCAGAAGTTTTATAAAATTAAAACCTGATATTAACCCTATGACATATGAAGAATGAAATATTAATTTAAAACTGATAGAGGAATAAAAAGGAGTTTAAATATAACTTTAAAAAATAGAGATAAAATAATATTTAAAAATACAAAGGCGTATTTAAAAATACAAAGTTATATTCAAAAACAAGTCACATTTTAAAAATAAGTTATATTTAAAAATACGTTATAACAAGAACAATCTAAACCCGTGGACTGAATAAAGGGTTCGGGTTAAAATGCGAAGATATATCACCTGAAGAAGGCCGGAGAAGAAAACGGCCGAAAACGTCGTAAATTTGATGTTAAAGATAAGGACGACAGCCCGATTAATGTAAATAATAATGTTAAGATTTTAAAATATCATACAGTTTTAGGTAAATCATGTTTTTTGCTTTTTCCCCCCTCTTTATAGCAGATTTTCTTCACTTGATATCAAATGATTTTTCTAACTCCAGTTCATCTGCAAAACATGTCAAACTAAACATTTTGAAAATTGTTTTATATGTTTACCATTCCGTCTCATTCTCAAACAAATTTATTTCCCTTGTAGAATAAAGACTCATAGCTAATATTGATTCCTTCAAGAGTTTCCTATTATACAGAATAGATGTGAAGCTATGGCAATTGTTAGAGTTTCGGAATATGGCATCGCCAAGTCTAGTTCGAATTATGGTCGAGTTCATTAAATTTACTTTCGTACAAATACTCTTGGAAAAAAAACATATAAATCCATCTTTTTTTCTCCCCACCAGCTAAGTTTTACATAGCAGGAGAAATTTAAACTCTAGCCATCGTTGGTAGCCAGTATAAAAGTCAACTTTTTATTCAGTTCGTATGTATCCCTGGTTGTGTCGTATAATAAATCTAATTTAGACTAAGATCGAAGGCAGCGAAATTAATTTTCTTATTTACAGAAAAGAATAGCAAAATTCATAATACTTAAATAACTTTACTTTTAAGGTTATTCCTTAATATGAACTTAATATGTGGGTTATTCATTTTCATTTTTGTGTGTTATTAATTTTGCACTTTTGAGTGTTATTTTTTAATACAGGGTGTCCATAAACTTCGTGTGCATTTTAAAAATATTATAACTTTATTTGTATCTGCGATAGAAATAAACTGTTATAAAGTTTAATGTACCTAGTTTTAACTATAGCTAAAATAACTAATGTGATTTCAAGCATTAATGTAAATCAGTTGGCAAATATTGTATTGATAATGATGGCGGACATGTGGAAGCTTAAGTAAAATTTCAATAAAACCTTAAAGATAGATTTACTTCTTTTTATTCATTTTTACAAATTATTTCTATCGCAAATACAAATAAAGTTATAATTTTTTAAAAGTGCACACGAACTTTATGGACAGCCTTTATTTCACCTTCAAGATGACAGTGAATGAAATTGCTTGATAACTGTATTGCTTTTCAGGAATGGAGAAAACTTTTACAAAAATTATCTAACATTAGAACAGGATCAATATAAATAAGCTAAGCAGAAACAATTTATAGTCCGCAAAATGATCAAAACTCTATTTTGTAAAACATATTCATTTTAGAATACAATTCAAAATTTAAATCTATGTATCACAATTATGTCCTCCATTCAATTATTTGTCCAGATCGTGTGCATCCCGACATAAAAAGCGAAATATTCATAGTGAAATTTAAATTGAAAATAACAATATATTCTAGTATACTGAGTCTCTTTGGTGGCTAAATTCCTAAAAAAACAAAATGAGAACTAGAGGCCGAGAAGACCTCCCTGGATTTACTCTCAGCTGTCGTAATCTTTAACGACATAAGATACACGCAGGACACTGTACTGATATCAAACTCGAAAATAAACCTAAAAAATAGTTCTTGCAAACGAAAGCGAAAAGAAAGAATTAAACGTTAATTATAAAAAAAATTCCATATAACATCTTTATCAAGAAATAAATTTGAGTAAATGGAAAAGGGGGCAGGAATGAAAGAGAAGTCGTAAAGAGTTATAAGTTGTTTAGAGCTACATAGGATAGGAATTTATGGAGAGCCATGGTCAACCATGTGTCGAGGTGAATGGACAGAAGAAAAGGGAAAGAGATTTACTGATTGATTGATTCGTTTTGTACGGTTTATCAACCCTTTCCAGGTTATTTATAACCTTTATAGATTTTAAGAAATTATTTTCTATATATATGTGTGTGTGTGTCTGTGTGTTTGTCTGCGTGTGGGGGGTGTGGGTGTGTGTGTGAAAAGAAAATTAATAAGAAAAGCTACAAATATGTAGATCATTAAATGACCCCTGTCCTTTGTGCACACATGAGAAACTATAAATTATTAAGTTTATAAAAAAATTACTGAATCAAAGAAATGAAATAGCTATTCTTTGGCGATATTGTGAACAATTTTCCTTAAATTGTGGGGACACGGAGGGATGGTAATGAATGAAATGTTACTTAGAATTACGAAAGACAAGAAATAGTGGAGAGTCATGATCACCTAAGAGTTTAGACGAATAGCAGAGCAGGAAAAAGGAAGAGTAGTAAAAAGGAAGTTGGAAAGAGCCTTTATCATCCACGTTCATGATGATCATGATTCCAAATACAGGAACATGTTAGATATACAGTGTAACCCGGAGATAAGAGAGTTGTCGGGACCGGAGAAGAAGTCTCTTATATCCGGGTTTCTCTTATATCTGGGTTTGGTCTATTTTGTTTACATTAACACAGGCTCTAATTTGGGACTAGAGAAAATCTATCTTATATCCGGGTTTCTCTTATATCAGGGTCTCTTATATCAGGTTTACACTGTAATGGAATTTATTACAAATCATGATTATTCAGCTTTGACTATTAAACTATTTTAAGTGGTCGATACTTAGTTTCAAGCAATGATCGTTTTCTTTTTTTATGTGTTGATATGACACTTTCTTTCAGACTACATTATTAATTCTGGAACTAATAAAAGTAATCAGTCACCAATAAAACAATCTTGAATTTCTATCTTGTAACTTATAATTTACGGGCTAATTGCTTATCCTCTTCAACGCTGTTCTATTTTGAAATTGCCTATCCAGGCAATTTCTCAAAGTTTTAATGTTCTTATTAACATATATAATAACTTATAATTTAGGGGCAAATTGCTTATCCTCTTGAACGCTGTTCTATTTTGAAATTGCCTGTCCAGGCGAATTGTCATCGTTTTTAATGATCTTGTTAAAATATGAATAAATTAAATGATTCCCTGAAGATTAAAGTCTGGACATGGGTTTCCCCAGCTTAATTTACAAATGAAAGGTTTACATTGAAACTGAAAATTTTAGCCTGGAAACGTTATTTGTGTTCGTTACTGCCCGAGGCTTATCTTCTCATGGCGAAGACTCCATCTTGACCTCCCTTGTTAAAGAAAGTCCATTTTAGATTCTCGTTTTCAATTGAAATTTCCTATTCTTTCTGTCTGGTACCTCACGTTTCTGAAGATGTCTTTATTCTGATTTGGTTGATAAAGGAGGAAGAAATAGCTTTTCAGTGAAGAAACGTCTGATTTGATCGGACTGAAAAGCTGTAGAAAAGTTTCGTGGGAATAGCTTCAGGGATATGAGAATATGAAACCAGTTGTTTTTTTTTATTAAAAAAAATGTTTTTATTCTTTAAACTTAATTATTGGAACCTACAATATATTTGTCGCCCGCATCACCAAACCTGAATAGCATTGAGCCCTAATGGGAATGGGTTGTAAAGGGGAAATTCGATAAATGAATTAATGAAGGAATTAGTCAATAGCAGCGAAGAAAGAAAGAAAATAACTAAAAGGAAAGAATAAATGTGAAAGAGAAGTCAATAGGAAAGTATTAACAAAGAAAATACTAAGATAGAAAATAAAGGAAAATCTTTTAAAATGAAATGGTAAGAAAATATGAAAACATTGCGCATAGGAAACATACAATTATCAGAAAGAAAAAAAAAAGATAGATAGATAGATAGATAGATAGATAGATAGATAGAATGAAATGCAAGAGGATAGATATGAATGAAGTGAAATGGATAACGAGCAAGTAGTGATAGATAGATAGATAGATAGATAGATAGATAGATAGATAGATAGATAGATAGATAGATAGATTGAAAAAAAGAGAAAAAAAGAAAAGTAGACATAAGGGAAAATAAGGAGGATGAAAAAAGAGAAAATGCAAGTGAATCTAAATACCTTCATATAAAAAGGAGATGAAAAAAGACAGTAAAGATAGAAGGAAAATAATTATGAATGAAAAGATGAGGAAGCAAATAAAAATATTTACGGAAGAAAAATAACAATAGAAAAAAAGTGTGAGAGTTGAGTAAAAAAATGAAGTGAAAGAAAAAAATAAATTAGTAAGAGGATGGAAAGGACTAAAAAGAAAGATAAAATTATGAATGAAAATGAATGAATTTAAGGAAGAATGGCATATTACATTTCGAAAAATCTATAAGGAATAAATGAGAAAAATAATGGAGAAAGAGAGCGAATGAATGACAAAAAAAAAATCGACATAAAAATAAATAAAATTAATAATAGCTTAAAGAAAAGGTTAAGATATCCCGATAAGAAAAGAGGACAAAGACGAAAATAAAGAGAAAACTGGAAGACGCCCAAGAAGGAAGAATCAAATAATTCAGAGTTAAAAATGAATAAAATAAAAGGTTGGAATATTGATAATGGTCGATTTTTGCCCGCAAGGTTTCGTGTACAGACATATTTTCCTTATTTATTTCTCAAGAATTACTTGAGAAGTAGGGAGTCAGATAAATAATCGACAACCACTAAAGCAGAGGCGGGGTTGAGAAAAGAGAAGCGGGAAAAAAAAATGTAGTTAAGGGAAGAATGTATCATGGTGGGCGGATGGCTAACATGACATTTTTACCTCTTTATTAAATCATTATTCCGCGTTTTTAAACTTTTCTTTCCAATTTCTCGTGTCATTCAATAAACGAGTATTAAATCATAAAAGTTAGAATCGATACATTGTTAGGTTATTAGTCACGTGGAGAGTGAAAGAATAGATAGACACATAACACATGCATTTATTTAGAGTTAAATTTCATAGTCATTATCAAAAGTGTATCGTCTACACTCGTGTAAACGTCGAGCATTTCAATTATATTTCTGGATACCAACTTGAATAAAATATTAAAGGGACACACTACTGAAAGTTTAAATTTACGTGAATAAAAATGTCGTCTTGAAAATATATTTCCATATTGATTATTAATATTTATAAGTATATTTTCTTATCATTTCAAACAGGATTTTTAGAGGATACTCGTATTTGGGTAGACACTCTGTTTATTTATTAAACAGTATATTTACTTGCTTTCGGCTCTCTCTTTAATAAGCAAGCTTTAATAAGATTTGCCAAACATTCAGGACGGTAGATGAAAATAAATAAATATACTGTTTAATAAATAAATAGAGCATATACACAAATACGATTATCTACTAAAAATAATGTTTAAAGTGATAAAAATGTGTCGGGTCAATAGATTATCGGCGCACGGATAGTTAATTCCGTTCGTACCCTACGGGCATTAATGGTTTGACAAGCTGTAAATCAAACCAAAACTATCGTTCCCTATGGTACTCAGGTCTCTTTAAACGGTGCTAATAGAAGGAGTTTCAATGGGTAATGCTTGGATTCCAATTTCAGATATGCAGGTTTTAGGGATAATGCAATCCTATTTGAATTCAGAGTTTTCTTCTACAAGACTGGTCGCCTGCCACCTAAGACTATACGACAAAGTGTGTACTATTATTTTACCCATAGGAGGAATAAAAAAAAAGATGGATTCATAGCTTTCATAAGGGTATTAGTATATAAGTGATCGTAATGAACGAGACTAGGATTCGAGATCGGCTAACTGATTCCGTAATCCGAGCCGCTAAAAAGTTTCCAACCTGTATATACAAAAACAAATCGAAATGAAGGCGTAGCACGAGTAAAATGTTAAATTGAAACAATAATCTTAATAAAACTGAAGTTTACCCAAAACAAATCTAAGCAGGCAAGGAAATATACAAAAAAAAGTATATAACAATATATGTGCGTTTCTATGTCTATACATGTGCGACTGATTCAAAAACAATCTAAAGGTCGTGACCCCAATGAACGGGTAAATATCTCCTAAACACTTCTTAATCCCAGTGAACTCTATATAATGCCCACTGAAACTGTAATGGCGTTTTGTCTGAAGATCGGAGTGAAACGTGAAGCTGGCAGGAAACATGAACGTTTTATTGTGTCTACCATGTCTCTCTCTCTCTCCCTCTCTCTCTCTCTATCAATGTTCCCAAACTTCATAAATTCAAGCGCCCTACGAGGCTGGCATCCCTTTCACTGTCGAAACTATTAAATGTAGCCATCTCTTCTACCCCAATAGCTTCATATCTCGCACCTCTTGCCTGTGGAACTCCTTTCCCTATTCCACTTTCCTTGAGAGCTATAATCTCCAACTATTCAAATGTAATGTCAATTGACATCTCCAGTTACCTTGATCTATCCGCTACCCTTCTCCCCATCCTTTCCACTATCACTCCTATTTGATCTTGCTCCAAATATTCTGTAACCCTTTGCGTCCTAGTGGCTTACCGCCTTGCTTGGGGTGAAACGCTTATATATATATATATATATATATATATATATATATATAGAGAGAGAGAGAGAGAGAGATAGATAGATATAAAAGAACAAAAAGAACGCTAAGATATATACTCCGGTGTTCTTATTATTCTATTTTTACAAATCAGTGATCAATGTAAATTTACAGAGCATAAATATTATAAATTAACTGAGTTTTGAAACATGTTTATTATTGTGTATTGAAAAATTTAATATTTATAGAAGAAAAGTGATCAATATCAAAGACAAGGCCTATAAAATATAAGCAATGTAGACATGGATATAAAAACAAATGTATTCAATGTAGTTGGTAAAATAACTAGTCTACATAGAAAGAAAAATGTGTGAAAATCGAAGAAAATAAATAATTTTCACACACTGCCTTACAAATTTAAATAATTTCATTAAGGATTATAAAAATAACCTCTCCTTTTTTAAACTGAAAGAAACAAGTTATCAATATATTCGCAAAGTTTCGACGAATTTTTTTCAACACAAAAAAATAAATTTTGTTATTATAGGGTAAAAAGTAGATGTGCAATTATCACGTGAAATACCAATATTTACCTTAGGTTATATTTGTATTTGACGTCAAATTAGCAGCTAGGAAGTCTAGTCAGCTAGGTATCAGAGCAAATACAACTCCGATATATAATAATGCTTGGTTCTATTCGTAATGAAAACTGAGGAAATATTTTAAAAGCTTGAGATAATTAACAAAAATGAATCTAGTTTTGAAAAAGGTTTTTTAAGTAAACGAAAGTTAGAACATTCAGTAATGTTTGCAATTTCTGGTCGAATATATATAAAAGATTAATTAATTATTTTACGATAGGCTATTTGTGAAAAAAAAATCTGGTAACAGGAAGTTAAAATTTAGATTGATTAAACTCGGAAATTTTATTTGTTAATAAATATATTTCGCAATCTTTTTTATCGCTCATTAGGAGGGAAAATATTTTTAATCATATTCTGCATGTGATCTTCCATATTTTAATATATGACAAGAAATAGTTGTCTGATTTTTCAAATCTTTATCTTTATGAAAAGCTCATTGCCTAATAAATGCTAGCGCAGGAATTTGAATTTGACGTCCAAGTGAAACATTTTTTGCGCAGAATTTAAGATATTAGTGATATTTATAAAATTTATTGAATTAGTTTCTACAATTTTAAATTATTTCTACGCGCGCACGCACACACACACACACACACACACACATATATATATATATATATATATATATATATATATATATATATATATATATATACAGTTGTATGGATATGAGTTTGTGATCCTGGGTTTCACGTTTTTGCGATCGTAAGACATATCATCATCCATACAGCTGAATATGTTAGCTCTGCCACTGAGATTGAGCACACTTTCCTTGAAGTACCATATATATATATATATATATATATATATATATATATATATATATATATATATATATTATATATATATATATATATTGTTGTGGGGCTTTCCCTTTTCTACATGAGATAGATTCGTCCAAAGTACACTTATGCTGTTGAGATACGTTGTGATACGTGGTGATACGTGGAGATACGTTGAGACAGGTTGAGAGATACGGAGACAGCCACAGGTTGTTCTCAGAAAGTTATACAAGAGTCCAGAGAGAGAGAGAAAGAGAGAGAGAGAGATTATTAGGGCTTAATTACAGAGACTTGTACATATACTTTCTACTAACCCGCATTCCTGGACTATTAATGTTTACTTCAAGTCTGTATTCTTACGTTTATTACACTTATTTTTCTATCTCAATTACAGGGTTTTTTTTTATTTATTTGTGCAGGATTCCATTCACGGAATCCACAACAACTTGGCGACGAAGATTTCGGACTTCACTGGGACTTAAAAAAAAAATTGCCGTTGCCAGCGTCCACAACAAATTGGCGAGGAAAACTTCGGACCCACACGTGAAAAAAATCCTCTCGAATCAACACAACAACTTGACGACAAAGAGTATCGGCACGTACGGAAAATTTTTCGCTCGCCAACACAATAATTTGGCGACGGAAATTCGAGAGTCACGTCGACCATAACAACTTGGCGACAAGACTCGAAGGAACTGACACAGAGAACAACAAATTAACGACAAACATAAAAGAACGTACACAAGAGATAGAAAGAAAGATTTCGTGTCTCCCTACGAAATGGAAGATTTTCAAAAAGCTTGAGTTTATAAGAAGTGAAGAAAGACAGCTAATAAATGAAGAAAGACAAATGCAACTCCAGGAATTAATATTAAAAGTAATGGTTAATGAACAACAGAAGAAGATCGAAAAAGAGGCGACTGTTTCTCAAGATGCAGTTTGGAACACAATAGAAACATTTAAATACTCTTTAGAAGAGATCAAAATTTCGGGGACTATTACAGACGTCATGAAGACATTTTCAACATTGATTGCCAAAATTGGACGGAAGCTAAGAAGCTAAGTTTAATTCTCAGGAAATTAGGAACAGTGGAGTACACAAAATTTGTGGACTAAAGACAAGTCTCTTACAGGGAGGTAAAAGGTGTATCAATTTTGAAGAAGTAATTCTAAACGTACAATTCCATGGTAAAACGAAAGAATTGAAGATATTTGTAATGAAAGACAGAAAATTTGGTGGGCACGGATTGCATGCAAAAATTTGATGTATGGGATTTACCCATTTGCTCATTTTGTAAGAAAACAGAATGTGAACCGTCAGAAGCTACACAATTAAAAGAACTACACAGGCAATTTCCCGAAGTATCCTCGATCGGTTTGGGACGATGTAATATGTTTGCAGCTAAAATTGAACTAAAGGAAAATGTTCAGCTAGTATTCAAGAAAAAGCGAAACGTGCCTTTCGCAACCATAGAAAAAATTGACAAGGAATTAGATTGGTACAAACTGGAATCTTTTCATAAATCGAATTCACTGAATGGGCGGCACAAGTGGTCTAAGTAAAGAAAAAAATCCGGAGAAACGCGTGTTTGCGCAGATTTCTCAACTGGGTTAAATAAGGCGATCAAGGATTATCACTACCCATTGCCAAGCTCGAAGGAAATATTAGGTTGGTGCAAAAACAATGACGTAATAATGTCGTTTTTGACGTTAAAAAACGACATTATTACGTCATTATTTTTGCACCAACCTAATATTTAGCAATCTTAACGGTGGTAAGGTATTTTCAAACATTGATTTAAGCGAAGCTTATCTTCAGATTCTAGTAGAAGAAGAAAGTACAAAAATTTTACGTATCAATACTCACAAAGGACTTTACAAATTTAACAGATTGCCATTTGGGATAAAAGTAGCACCGTCAATCTTTCAACAGACTATGGATACCATGCTCATGGGACAGAACTTTGCTACTGCTTACTTAGACGACATTTTAATCAAAAGCGATAATGTAGAAGAACACGCAACGCATATTAAATAAGTCTTTAAAAGAATTCAGGATTTGTGATTTTGGTGAAGGAGAAAGAATGCGATTTTTTTCTAAAAGAAATCAAGTATCTAGGCCATATAATCAATGAAAGTGTCAGAAAACCAGATCTAGATAGGGCATCTGCAATAAAAAATATGCCTGAGCCGAAAAATGTCGCAGCGTTGCAAAGATTTCTTGGTCTAGCGAACTATTACGGTGAATTCATTGAAAACATGCACAAATTGAGGGCTCCCCTCAATGAATTATTGAAAAAAAGATAAGAAATGGTACTGGACGGAAGACTGTCAGAAAGCTTTTAAGGATATCATAAAGAAATTAACGTCTTATCTAGCACTGATGCATTTTGATCCCAAACTGGAAATTATCATTGCTAGTGACGCAAGCTCACACATAGAGTGAGCTTGCATATTACACAAGATGCAGGATGGCACAAGGAAACCTATAGCTCACGCATCTCGATCGTTGTTATCAGAAGAGAGGAATTATTCCCAAATTGAGAAAGAAGCGTTAGGCATAATATTCGCCATAACTCGCTTCCACAGATACATATATGGAACAGAGTTTACTCTTCAAACTGACCATAAACCTCTTCTCTCCATATTCGGATCACAGACAACAGACTTCTGAGATGGGGAACTATATTATTGAATTTTATTTTTAAATCAGAGTTCCTAACGTCGAAGAAAATTGGTCATGCGGATGGATTATCTAGATTGGTACCTTTCGAAATGCGAATCTCGGGAAAACTCGGTAATAGCGGCTTTGCGAGCCGAAGACGAAATTAGTAAAGTTCTAAACAATACAGTAAGGGAATTAGCAGTGACCTTGTTAGAAATCAGAAGAGAAGCTGAAATGGATGAATTCATACGAAGTACGAAGAGAAAAATAGAAGAAAAAGAAAGAAATCTAGCGGAGTGTTTTTCAATTTTTAATCACATATTACTTTATAATGAAAGAGTGGTCATACCCAAATCTTTACAAAGACGAATTCTGAAGGACTTTCATCTAGGAGACCCAGCGAAAAATCGTATGAAAGCGTTAATGAGAAGTTTCGTGTATTGGCCTAATATGGATAACAACATTACTCATATGGTAAAAAAATGTAGAGGCTCTGCTGCGGCAGCAAAGGCTCCCCCTATTATATAAAATCCATGGCCTAAGGTGGACAGATATTGGTCTAGACTCCATGCGGACTATGCAAAACCCATAGATGGATATTACTACTTGATAACGGTAGATAGCTTTAGCAAGTACCAGACGTTTTCAGATACAAAAACCCTACGACGAAAAACCCTATTAATTGTTACACGAGTTATTAGCAAGATTCGGCGTCGTAGGTTGTCTTGTAACGGATAATGGTACCCAATACACCTCGAGCGACTTTCAAGTGTTCTGTGTGACTTATCAAGTCAACCATATTAAAATAGCACCATACCATCCACGATCTAACGGGCAAGCCGAAAGGTTTGTGGACACGCTTAAGAGAGCCTTGAAAAAAGCAGAGGACGTACCAACAAAAAGAACCATACAACAGTTCCTACAAGTCAACAGAATCACCCCGAATGGAAACACACCATCTGACCTTTCGCCTCCTGAAGAGTTGTTTGCCCGCAAAATACGGTCTGTTTTTGATAAACTATTACCCAGCAAAAATAAAAACCGGCATACATCGATAATGCCTAAAAGATCCTTCAAACCAGGCGAACGGGTCTATTTCAGAATGTTCAAGAATAATATAGCATACTGGCAACCAGGTACGATAATAAACAGACTGGGGAATGTTCAATACACGATCCAAGGTGAAAAATTCACTCATAGGAGACACATAAATCAGATACAGAAAAGACGGGTACAGGTACCAAACCCGTCACCTTCCGAAAATGAAGACGCGATGGAGGCGATTATCGAAGCCTTCGAAATTCAAAAACCACAGGTAGCCACGGAGATCAGAAGAACAAACCGAAAAAGAAAATTCACGGAAGCACTAATAATAGACCATAAGTGAAAAAAATATTAACTCCCTCCAAAAAAGAAGCTAAGGAGGGTGTGTTGTGGGAATCTCCTCTTTTTACATAAGATAGACTCGTCCAAAGGACACTTATACTGAAAGAGAGAATACCTGCTTTTGAGATACGTTGAGATACGTTGAGACAGGTTGAGAGATACGGAGACAGACACAGGGTGTTCTCAGAGAGTTATACAAGAGTCCAGAGAGAGATGATTGCGGCTTTACTTACAGAGACTTGTACATATACTTTCTACTAACCCGCATTCCTGGACTACTAATCTTCACTTCAAGTCTGTATTCTTATGTTTAATACACTTATTTTTCTATCTCAATTACTGGCGTTGTTTATTTATTTGTGCAGGATTCCATTCACGGAATCCACTACACACACACACGCACGCACACACACACACACACGCACACACACACACACATACATATATATATATATATATATATATATATATTTGTGTGTGTGTGTGTGTGTGTATTTGACATTGGGTCGTTATGGGTAGGAAGAGAAAATTGTTAATACTTGCTTATTTTATATTCTTAACGGCTGTTTTAAAGGATAGTTATTAATTATCAATATCATTACTAGTTGAATTATATAATAATTTTATATAAATTTTATTTTTTCTGCATATGCTTTCATTTCTATTATTCCTTTTGTTGTCTGTATTAACATCACTTTAGTTTTATTTAATTCGTATGTTATGTGTCACTTTTAAAAGAATTTTTTGCAAGATGCTAGATCATTTAGATTTTATATCTTTGGTTTTCGTGTTTGCATTTGAATAAGTGACAATTCTTCTGCTAAGTAATTTATGTTGTTCTGTGGAATTAATTAGATATATTTTATCCGCAAATCAAAGTTTATAGGTTTTACAGCCTGTCTTCTATGCTGGACATTGGACTTTATTTTCTATGGTATATTTGGTGTTAATTATTTTTGTTTTTAACGTTCCAAATATATCTAGTGAGATTTGTATTGTTCGCGTATCTCTTCTTATTTTACACGTCATGTCCCTACAGGAAATTTGAGTTCATGGCTCTCAACAATTTCCTCTCTTTGAAGATCTTAATATTTTTTCTTTTTTTTAATTATTTTAAACCTTATTCTGCCATCCATCTACTAAAGCTCACTAGGAAGTTTATTCGTTTTCCCTCCGTCCGTCTTGCCATCAATATATCCTGTGATTATCAAATTTTACAGGCCCTCTTTTCTCCTTATGCATCCTAGAAATTCCAACGCCTCTTTCTGATGTTAAGTTTGACATCTGAAAGAAACAGATGAAATTATAAAACTGTCTATGACAGTGAAAGATTGTGGAACAAAATGTCACCTATGTGGTAATATAAATCTATGTAGAAATATATATGTATTATATGTAACGTAATATTTACTACCCATAACGCGATTAACGGGAAGAAGTTGTCCATTATTAAATGCTTCCATTTAATGTACATGTTGCAACCGACAATATCAGATTATTTTAAGTGGTTTACTGGCTTTCTTTTCATGTGACATATCCTGTCAGGATGTAGGCGATCATGGCTCTCCCACTCTCTCTATCCCTTGCAGCTCTCAACATTCATTCCTCTACTTCCTCCCACAGACCACATTCTGTCATCCACTTGTTTAAGTCCGCCAGGTATGTACCCCGTTGTTTTCTCTTGTTTCGCTTTCCCTCTATTCGACCCATGAGTATCAGATTCTCCAGGCCCTCCTTCCTCATTATGTGCACCAGAAACTTTAGCTGCCTCTTGTTAAGCCTCCTCCTTGTTTGCATCCTCTCTAAGACTTCATCGTTGCTCACACCCTCGGCTCATGATATACTCACCATCCTTCTGTAGAACCACATCTATGTCGCCTCGAGTCTCTTCTTCACCTATGAGCTATTACGGGACATCTGTCGTTCTTTACGACAGCGAATGTTGGAGAACAATAATCGCCTACGTCGTGAAATATTCTTTCTTTTTATGTGCCATGTGCTTTCAGTACGTAGGCGATCATGGCTCTTCAACCCCTCTATTCCTTGCAGATCTGCTTCCTACCCCAGACCACTTGTTTAACCCCGCCAGGTATGTCACGCATTGTTTTCTCTTGTCTCTCTTTCCCTCTATTCGACCCGTGAGTATCAGATTCTCCAGGCATTTCTTTCCTCATTAGGAGTGTCAAAAACTTCAGCTGCCTCTTCCTGATGTTAAATATAATCCTCCTCCTTATCGGCAACCCCTCTAAGACATGATAGCGGCTCGAAACGAGAAATTTGCATTTCCATAAATATCCTTGGGAAAGTTATAGATTCATGAACCTTCTAGTAACTGGTTAAATAGAAGAATAAACTGGGTTCTTTAACATTGGGTTTAGGGAGAAAACTTTTATGCAAAACCGTATGTGGCCACGGAGAAAAACAAACAATGCAGTTAATGTTAGTGGAGTTTAAAATAGCTCTATGATCCCAACTGTGTGTTTCATTAAGTTGAATACTAAAAGTTCTTCGTCTCACCCAAGTCATTATCTCTGACTTGGTAATTTATTATAAAACTACTAAAGTAAAACATAATCTAAAATAATAACTACTTCTACTAATAATAATATATTGCTGGCAATAGGTAGAAATGTCAGCACTACTTGGACAGATTACTGTAAAACTTGTTTAGTGTGCCTTAAGAAAATGAACAAAGTCTCCTCGATGTTAGTAAATTCCATTAAATATACCATGGGACTATTATGCCTAAATACTTCCAATCGTTTGAATATACGGCGATAAACTTTTCAAGGAGACTACCTTTCACCCTACTATTTTTTCTGTCCTTAATTCTGCTTTTGGATGAGTTATAAAATAAAATCAATGTATTTAATGATTTATTCTACATGGATGATCTCAAACCTTTTGCCAAAGACGGCGATAAAATGAAAGGCCTCATCGATACTGTTGTTGACCGTGACTGATTGAGAGATAAAAATGAAATGATTTAATCTAGGAAAAGCTGCAGTTATTTCACTAATATACCGTTCCTCCTATTCCAGCCCCAGGGTCTTCAAGGCTTCTATAATGGACAATAAGTTATAGAAGCAATTTTCATCTGGCTGGCTTAAATATTTTGTCTTTTATTTGACAGTATTGAAAATTTGAAAACATTTGAATTTTCTTCCATTTTTTTCCATTAGAAGAAATGAATCTGTTTTTTCCATGTATTTTCTCTTTATGAATATAAACAATTCATATAAAAGTATCTTGTGGACTTTCTATCCACAGCGTTTAGGTTTGCTTTCGTTGATTAAGTAGCCAATAGTAGCAAATGTGAATAAGCTGTTTTAATTGTATTATCTTAAATAATTGGATAGAAAATGTGATATAATTTATTATACCAGATTATATGAGAATTATGTTCCCTATTAGAAAGAATTGTGAGTTTGATACCAGGCCACAGTTGTGGTTAACAAAAATATTGGAGAGTTGAGTTAAAGGAAAATAAATGAGACATTCGGAAGAGGCATGAAATGTGGAACTAGAACAATCTACCCAGTTGTACGAAATAAATAGCTTGGTTCAAAATTCCAAACACCTGAAGAAGTCTGTAGCATACAACGGTCGATACGTTGTGAATATGGCAATGAAGATGAGGATAACAGTGCGAATAATGCAATTAATGTAAGTAATCCCTATTAGAATGTCTTAAAAATGTGTCAAAGGGCAAAAAGGGAAAAAATGCACTTATTTCCAATTTATTTCCATTTTTAGTTCAGCGGATCTTCTTTTCAGTATTCTTTTATCTGAACAGAGAGGAATAAATAAAAGAGATGGGATATTTAGGGAATGTGTCATTTTTATTTCACTGGAATGGTTGCAAGATATTGTGGATAAAAACATCGAAACAAAATGAAATGCTGATGTTAGTCCGAAAATAGACAAAAACAAATATAAAAATTGTAATATTTGTCATTCCAAATAATCCCTGAAACTTTTATTTTTTAGCCTCAGCCATTTTGGCTAAAATAAAGCAATAGATATATAGATACAATCACCAAGAGCCTAACAGTTTCAAAACGGATGTTTTTACATGAATACATCTATTCATGAGCGAACATTGACATATATATGCGTGTTTTTCGTTTCGTTTCTGTTGCAACATACCGGTTGTTTTTTCCTTCTTCGCTGTTTTCGTCGCTGTGAAGGTGTCATAAAAACTATTTCTGACAGATTAATCAAGGGAGTCGATACCCCCACGCCAAACTGAAGAAGAGACAGGACCGAGGCAATATCGAACCAGCTTGAAACTTGACGGCTATTTCCCGTTTAAAGTTGGCGGCCTTCAAATCAGAAGCGCGAAAATGAAAACAAGAAAACGTCCAACGATAGATTAGTGATTCATCAGGATTCTTGATGAGTTCTTTGGGTCAAACATGTAGAAAATAATGCCAGGGACGTAAGGAAGATTCTTTAAAAGAAAATAAACTTATAAAATAGTCCGGATTGTTATCATCGAAATAATTCACTTTATACAAACATAGAAATCGTTTTTTAGTTTTTACTAGGCTCCTTTTAGGTATGTCGCAGTTTCTCAGATATGGAGAATGAGAGATTCACTCTGAACTAATGATCTACAACATACACCGCTGGCCACCACAATATACCAAAGCAACTTTGTTCATTCTTTTGTTTAATAAGCTAATAATTGGTTTATTTTTTTAAAGTGCGACAAGTATGGAGAATACAGTGAAGAACGAAGTCACTGCAAATGTTCTATAAAAGTTGTTAAACAGGATCCCAGACTGGCATGCTTGTTGCTGTAAACAAGGAAAATAAATGCCCACTTCATGGGATTTCAGAGGTAGACGTTAACATGATGATGGAAAAATAGCAAAAGTCGGAATATGAAACTGAAACTAAAACTGGACAGGAATTTTATAACTGTTTAAATGAACCGTGTAAAAATATAAACATGATAAATTCATAAAAAATATGCCGAAGGTGTCAGAACCGAGATAATAATAATAATAATAATAATAATAATAATAATAATAATAATAATAATAATAATAATAATAATAATAATGAGAAGAAGAAGAAGGCGAAGAAGAAGAAGAAGAGTTTTAATTTCTAAAGATGTCTGTGTTCTTAATGTGTATGTTTTTACAAAAATGACCACTGAAAAATGTCATGAAGGGATTTTTACCTTCGGTCTCTGGTT
Organism: Acanthosepion lycidas; assembly: GCA_963932145.1. NCBI lineage: Eukaryota > Metazoa > Mollusca > Cephalopoda > Sepiida > Sepiidae > Acanthosepion > Acanthosepion lycidas. The sequence goes on from OZ010595.1 coordinate 96,766,276, forward strand.
AGGAGCTGAAAAGAAATGTGTATACATCAGAAATCAATGGAAATATCAATAATAATAATAATAATACTAATAATAATAATAATAATAATAATAATAATACAATTAAGAGAAGCGCGCGATTTAAGGAAAGAAAAAAGATAAAGAAAAGAAAAACAGTGTTTGACAATGTTTAGCAATGTTTCAGCAGAATGTCTGTACAAGTAACGTTTGTAGAAATGCATAAAATTTCTTTGTAGATTTATATATTTTTATATCTGTAATTTGAAAGTTTCTTTTTTTAAAATATAACTTGAACAAGGCATATATAATATTGAAATATTTTTAACATTGTCAAGCTCTGTGTTTTCTTCATCTTTTTCTTCTTAAATTTAATTCTGAATTCTTTTTTCTAACTTAAATGTTAAAAAATATTGAAGAGATACGCCAATCATTTTATTTAATAATAATAATAATAATAATAATAATAATAATAATAATAATAATAATAATAATAGTTCAAATAAGCACAGGTTTTTCGCATTTGATGATACCTAACTTTTCTTTAATTAAGGTGAACAATAAAAATACTTCGTTTCACTTAAGTCATTCCCTTTGAGCTGGTAGTTTATTATAAAACAACTAAACTAAAACGTAATCTAAAATAATTACTACTACTACTAATAATATATGGTGGGAAAAGGTAGTCATCTCAGCACAGTTTGGATAGATTGCTGTAAAAAAAAACTTTTATAGTGTGCGTGACGCGGAACCTTAGGCAGTCGGAAATGTACACAGTATCATCGATGTTAGTAAATTCCACTAAATGTACAACGGGACTGTGTAAAACCTAAATACTTGCAATCGTTTGAATATACGGCGATTAATTTCTCGAGGAGACACCCTCACAACCGTCCGGTTTTTCCTGTCCTTAATCCTGCTTTTGCACGAATTACAAAATAAACCTCAAAGTATTTAATCATTTATTCTACATGGATGACGTCAAACCTTTTCCAAAGACGACAATAAATTGAAAGGTGTCATCGATACTGTGGTTGGCCTTGACAGATTGATAGATAAAAATGATATGATGTCATCTAGAAAAGCTGCAGCCATTTTACGAATATACCGTTCCTCCTATTCCAACTGCAGGGTCTTCGAGACTTCTATAATGGACAATAAGCTATATTACAATTTTCATCTGGTTAGCTCAAAGTCTGACAGTGTCTAAAATTTGAAAACAATTCAATTTTCTTGATGCTTCCACTGTTGTCCAGTAGAAGAATTGAATGTCTTTATCCATGTATTTTCTCTTTATGAATATAAATAATTAATAAAAAATATATTTTGTGAACTTTCTATCCACAGTGTTTAGGACTGTTTTCGTTGATTAAGTAGCCAATAGTAGTAAATGAGAATAAGCTATTTTAATTAGATTATTAATAACAAAATACAGAACAAATGGCTTAATAATTCATTCTACATGGATGGCCTCACACATTTTGCCAAAATCGAAAACCAGTGGAAAGTTCTCATCAGTACTGTAAAGTATTTCAATGATGACGTTAGTATCGATTTCGGATTAGATAAATGTGCAAAAGTAACATTCAAGAAAGGGAAAATTACCATAACTCACTCTATAGATCTCAATTTTTCACAGATATTAGTGTCTACAGCAAGATTATAAATATCTAGTTATCACTGAAGGAGACGGAATACTGCATACCCAAATTAAGGCGAAATTAAGAAAAGAATATTTCAGGTTTGTGCGACTGGTGTAAAATATCGAGTTGAATTCAAAAAATAAATTATCAGTCATAAATAAATTGGCTGTCCCTCTGGAGCAATAGTGCTTCAATATCCTTAACTGGAATATATCTGGTATTAAAGAAATGAATTTCAAATGTGAAAACTTCTCACGTTTAACTGCATTCCTGATCCCAAGGCTAATGTTGGCCGTCTATACGTGTCAAGATCCGAAGGAGGCAGAGGATTAGTTCAACTAGAACTCTCTTACAAAACCACAACAATCGGCCTTCAAAGATACCTGGAAACTACAAATGACTGGATGATGATCTGTGTCAAATAAAATGACAGAAATAAGTAACTTTACTCAGTAATAAAATAATCCAAAACTCTCGAAAGGGAAGGGTGTGAAGATGTGCAAATAAAGCATAACACACCTACGGAAGCGACAAAGAACCTAGAAGAGAAAGCGAATACAACGAACAAAATGCAGGAACAATGAGATGAAAAGCCTCTTCATGGTCAATACTCTGCGGCTGATGAAGACAAACCATTTACCTTACTTAGTGGTTGAGTAGGGCAGCGTTAAAAGCTGCATTTGAAGGCGTTATTCTTGTGGTACAGAACCAATGCTTAACTAGAAATTACTAACACTCTTGTATATGCCGAGTTTTATATTCAATTGGTGTCAACACTATGCAGACTTATAGAAGATGTTCAATTGTTTCTGGATATTTTATCGAAGGATCTGTTTTTCGGTTGCACACAATTTTTCATTATGTGTTCTTAGTAATTTCTAGTTAAGCAATGGTCCTGAGCAGCAAGAATAAAGCCTTCACATTCAGTTTTTAACATTACACTGATGAATAAGGTATCTGTCTTCATCAATATGTTTCAGGCGTATCATGACATCCATCACTGATTTTTTTTTCTGTAGACTGATGGTAATACTTGTAATTAAGTTGTCAGGTTTAACTGTTTTCTTTTCAACAAGGAACACATTCTGTTGAAATATTGTTAAAAAATTTCGAATTTAGTTTTTGCAGCAATTTCAGGAGAAATTATAAAGTACATAACGAAAAGTTATCAGAGAAAAAACGTGAATAATTAACGCAGAAACATTCCTATACTCAGTTTCTGTGCCTTTTACTTTCAGAACGTGAATGGTTATGGATCTCCGCAACTTCCTACACGTGTTTTTCCTCTCTGTCAATATTGCCTTCAATATTTGCTGTACATATCGAATTTTTGAAATCATCTCTTATTATTAGGTTGCTGGAAAAATAATGACGTAATAATGTCGTTTTTGACGTTAAAAAATACGTCAAAAAACGACATTATTACGTCATTATTTTTCCACCAACCTAATATATACCCCAGAAATTTCAACCCTCTCCGAGCTGTTCTAAATATATGTCCTTTTTATTTCAAATTTCCTTAAAACTTTCAACCGCTTACATGCTCCATCCATGGTATTCTCAATTTTTTTTTTGTTGGACAACGCATCTGTTGCTTTAATTCTTCTATTCATATTTGAGAAAATTGTTCTGCATTACCTGTTGTAAAGAAGTTCATTACTGTTCTCTTTGAATTATATTTGTCCTGCTCCTTAATAATTGATTTAGTAATTCGTGTAACTTTTGGGATGTATCTTTCGCTATTGCTTTGGATTTTATTGTCATATTTTCTTGATTTTTGTATCTTCACTTTGCAGCTTACATCTTGGAACGAATAATCTAGCATGCAAAGAGAAAAGGAAATAAACAAATAAACAGAAATAGACAGTCACCACTCGGGGTGGGGAATGAAAAAAATAATCAAGATTTATCTTAGTAAATATTGTAGGAAGGTATAGAGACAATTAATATTTCTAGGGCACATAATGAGGAAACATGGCTTGGGAAATCTGATACTCACAGTAAAAATAGGAGGCAAGTGCGCCAGAGGAAAACAATGCACATCATACTTCGCGAGCTTGATTAAATGGAATGGCGGAAGAAGGTTTAGAAAGAATAAAAAGACAAAATTTAATAAGGTCTACGAAGGACAGGGAATTGTGGAGAGTCATGATCGCTTACTTCTTTACAGGATACAGCATATAAAGAAGAAGAAATAAATTTCAATGCTAAAACTTCGGAATGCAGAAACTGATATTCCTATGCTGGAAAAGATAAAATCAGAAAATAATAAATCTGTTGACACTTCACCCGTCTGCATTCGTTACTCTTGTGAGACTTTTGAGTTTACTAGGCTAGTCAGCCAATCCCTATTGCAGACTGTCTCTCGCATTTATATTTCTTCAACACGGCCAGAGTCAATCTGTTGTTTATTATGCAACTATGAAAAGATAATTTTAGAGTTTTTAGGCAACGCTGCACAATCGGGAGTGATCAGGAGTAAAACAAAGTCAGGGATGAATTGTAACTTTGTATCAGCAAAATACTAAACAAAAGGATTTCACTTAATAAACCAATCCAGTTCCCAACGGTGACGAATCGGCTCCTCCTTGATAATTTTACCATGCTGAAATTCAAACTTTGATCTTATATTGCTCGGTTAATTATTGATTATGCATAAGGGTCTATACAAAAGATAACATCGACATCTAGACGTGAAAAAAGTACAGATAGAAGTGGATGTTTCAACAGAAAATAATATGCTCAGAACGTATAGTACTTGAATATTACTCTCAATAGTGGATACAGTTAAAACAAACGAATGTCCAGGTAAGACCGAGACAAGGAAAACTAAAGAGAGAAAGAAAACTCTATCAGAAAATCTATAAACTAGAAAGAAAATATTGCAGAATAACAGATTTAGAAATGCTTAAGCGGAGGACACTTGAAAAGAGAACATAATCTTCATATAACGTCACAGAACGAACTGCTAATGTTAGGAGATCAAAATTTATAAAACATGAAGACACTTTAGACGTTAATGCAGGAAAAATTGATAAAAATGGATTCAAAATATTTTCATATATTACGAGCAAAATTTAGATCTGAGGAAATAGTACTAAAGAAATATCACAGTCTTTATTTCGATACTCAAGTTGACTGTACTGTCTGAACAATGTCTGAGAGTATCTTTGAGAGTAACTCTGTGAGTTTGGTCGATACGCGGCTAACGAGACAATGAAAGAGATCGAAAAACTCAATCTGAAATTAGAAAGAAACTCATGGAACAAGAAAGTAAGCTTTATGGCTGTATTAAATGGTGAACATCGAATGATGATATAAATATTTTGAATCCGTTTAAGAGTCATTAAAGACTGTATGATAAATGTTACGTGTGCGCCGACTCCGACACGCAATGATCTGGAATGATACTGAGGAAGGTTCTACTGATTCTTAGGATTTGCTGTCGTTCATTTTGTAAATAACATGTACAGTGTCGGGGAAATGAATGCAAAAAAAGTTGTCGAAATTATAATATGGGAAGCGAGAAAAGATTTTTTAAGAATTTTAAAAGGAGTTTAGATTGGTCAGAATATATCGTTACAAAGGTTTTCAAGCATATGGAAAAAGAGGCGTGAAATCGAACGCGAATTGTTGTCTTTTATTTACCAACGATAACCAAGAGTCATTTTATAGAAAATGATAAATGCAAGTAATAATAATAATAATAATAATAATAATAATAATAATAATAATAATAATAATAATAATAATAATAATAATGATAAGATAAACCACTTCATGGCCAATACTCTGCCCGTAACAAACAAGCTGATGTAGACAAAACCCTTACCCATCAGTGGCTACGTAGTGCAGGCTTAAAAGTTGAAACTGAACGTTTTATCCTTGCTGCACAGGATCAATGCTTGCTAACAAGGAATTATCAAGCACATATACTAAAATATAGTGTTAGCCCATAATACAGATTCTGTGATAAATATCCAGAAACGGTTGATCATCTTGTATCAGGTTGCGCGATATTGGCACCCACTGAATATAAAAACCGGCATGACAGAGTGGGCCAATATCTGCACTGGAAAATCTGCAATATCTACGGGAAGGAAACTGAAAGAAAATGATGTGAACACCACCCAGACCCCGTTACGGTGATAGGACCTGTTACAATTCTATGGGACTACACAATACACACTGACAGAACAATGAAAGCCAACCGCCCAGATATTGTTATTAAAGACCACAAACAAAAAAAGTGCCTCATTGATATGGCAGTCCCTACTGACTGCAATGTATCTTTGAAGATATTCAAAAAGCTGTCAAAATACAAGGACCTTGAAATAGAAATATCAAAAATGTGGGATATGGGAATATCAACAATCCCTGTTGTAGTTGAAGCCCTTGGACTGGTTGGAAAATATTGCAGTAGACTAACTGCAGGGATTCCTGGAAGTCCATGCCTCAAGGAGATACAAAAAATTGTCCTGACAAATACAGCTCACAATTTACGAAGGGCTTTATCTATGTAATATATATTTTTTTTGTCATGATGCCATTTCTAACCTTAGGTCTCTAAGCGGGAACCAGAAAGTAATGGGTAAACGCCAGAAATCAAAGGAAAAAAATAATAATAATGGAATATGAAGATGTAGAGCGAAGAGAAGGATGAGTATAACGAGAAAGACCAACTAATTGAAGTGGTGACAGAAAAATGAAAGCTAGGTGAAACTTAAAGTAGAAAGCGAGGGAAAATAACTGAAAAGTGAAGAAAAAGAACGAAAAGAATTGATAAAGATGGCGGCTTTTGAGAATAATAAGAATGTGGAAGAGGTTGTAGAGAGAACGTAAAATTGCAGGAGAGAGGATAAAAATGGCAAAAATAGAAATTGAACGAATATGAGGGTGAAAAGGAAGAAGAACTATTAGTAATAGTAGTAGTAGTAGTAGTAGTAGTAGTAGTAGTAGAAGAAGAAGAAGAAGAAGAAAAAGCGATCAAGTAAACATTTTTGTAGCTGTTGTTACGATGGACTTGATGCAAGAGAGGATGTTTGCTGACACAATGAGAAATATATCTGCCAAACTGAACCTCGACCCCCAAAATACTTTTATCAAAGGGATTTTTGTTCTTGATTTAAGGTTCAGCTTTTTCTTTTTTACTTTTGATTTCTTTCTCTCCATGTATTTTCTTTTTACTATTTATATGTTTAAAAATATTTCCTTTCGGCTTTGTTTTGCTTTATTTTTATTTTTACTTTTTCCGGCTGAAGGAAAACGCTTTGACAACTGACCCTATATTGACAGATTTAGGTCAAAGTTTTGGATTGACTAAGCCGGCTACGATTCGAAGGATGTAAGATTTGGATTCCATTATATATATATATATATATATATATATATATATATATATATATATATATATATATATATATATATATATATATATGCCTTGTCTTGTTTACGAGTAAATATATGTGTATATGTGTTCTTTGAATTCTGTAAATGATACGTTATGTTCAACTTATACGTAAAGAATTGGCTTAGAAATAAATAAAAAATAAACGTGTGTACGTGCTTGTGCGTTTGAGCGTTACACAGAAAAGCGCAAAAGAAAAACAATAGTGTGTAAATGGGACTACCAAAGTGTATGTCCATTCATGTACATACCTACGCAAAGCGACCGAAATAAATATTAATCCACAAATGCATACATCTTCCAAGACATACAATTCACGTATATATGCACACCCACAATCATTATTTACAAAGCGGCTAAGTTATCCGCAAGCAACAGTTATGAATATTAGATAAATAACATTAAGTGTACAGAATTTAAAAAAAATATGAAACAAATACGAAGTACCTTTTAAAAACAAAACCCCTGAAGACTGGAAAGTTTAGCGAGAAAATTCAAAGACAAGACAAAATTGATATTTGAATGTTAAGTAATCTTATCATAAAATAGCATTAACACTCTGTTTTTAATATTGTTTTAATATCTTTAATATGGAGTACTATATATAAAAAAAAACACCTGTTTCTTAAATTTTGAATATTATACACACACACACACGCACACACACACACACACACACACATATATATATATATATATATATATATATATATATATATATATATATATATATATATATATATATATAAGTGAACATTAAAGTCAACACTCAGAGACGATAAACTGTTTCATGTTAGGCGCAACCATCAGGCCAGATGATTGCGTTTTGCAAACAGTCTGTCGCCTTTGAGTGTTGACTTCAATGTTCACTGCTATATTTACATGCGCTCTATCTCTGATATTGAGCACTTTATCCCATAATTATAGCACATATTAAAACTATGTCCCCCCCCACACACACATATATATATATATATATATATATATATATATATATATATATATATATATATATATATATATATATATATATATATATATATATATATATATCTCACCTGATCTTTTTTACTAAATGTTCTCTTCTCCGATGAAACGAAAGTTGAGCTAAATTCAAAGGATAAGCAATCTAAAATCCGAAGAAGAAGCTTTGAAAGCTCTTTGAATTTAGCAGTAAGTACTGTCAAGCATCCGTTCAGTATAATGTTCTGGGGATGGTTTTCTTTTCATTGGACTGGTTTCTTAAAACCTATTGAAAAGACCCTCAGGAGCTAGCAGTACAAGAGAATGTTAGAGTCTTGTCTGCTCTTTTCTGCAGAAAGGGTGCAAATCGACCCCACCAAGCTCACTTTTATGCAGGATAATGCTCCCTGTCACAAAACAAAATTGATGAACGAATACTTTAATGAGAAGCAGGTGAGTGTTATGACATGGGCACCCCAATCTCCTGACCTCAACCCCATAGAAAACTTATGGAGCATTATAAAGTACAGGCTCTCGAGAATGCAGTTGAGCAACATGCTCCATAAGTTATATCAGTGAAGCAAGGCTTAGGAAGAGGTGAGAAGTGCGAGAGAAGAAGCTATGGATACATCGAGAGATTTAAATGGTAAAATGTTGAAAACTGGTTGTCAATCTTGAAAGTAGCACATTAGAAAAGTTGCCATAGTAATATTTATATCACAGACAGGGAAACCCCTTTCTTTTCTTTGAAAAGTGACTGAATCCTAGATACCAGGTCAGGACGAATAAATTTGCAGATATTTTGGGGGTTTTGTCAAAAATTTTCAAGATATAACAAGAGCGTCAGATCTGATGAAACAGAAAGATTCAATGCACGGACGAATGGGAGATACATAAACGTGAGAAATGGATTCCGGCAAGAATAAATTCGGCCCACTACGGAACAGCGACAGTAGATGACAAAAAACGTTAGCAATTATATACTCAAGAACATGTAAGGTCGCAATTTTTTCAAAATGAGGTAGACTACTAGAATCATGAACGAGGCATTCTCGGCTGTCAAAGTACAGCAACTCGATGCGGCCTTAATTTCACAATAGCTAGGATGTCAGCTCGGTAAACATGCCGTTGAAGCCATGTCCTTTCGCTAGTGACACATGGCTAAATTTATCTTTTTTTTGTCTTTGGTTTATGCGTGAGATATACATCTCTAGCACGTTTTCTAAATAATCGTGTTTTCGGTGCGAAATTGATAAATCATATCCCCTTCCCTTGAGCGGCGTAGCCATTTTCCCACTGATTCAGGAAAGGTCAGAGGACAACCGGTAAAGTTCTGGGCATTTTCATGATATCGATTTTGGCGCGACATATAATTACCATCTGATATTGCTGTTCTATGAATTTTGGCACGTCACTGTATGCCGACTTTTGTCGATTTTGAAAATCTTGTTCATACGCCACGCACACTTAATCGACATTGAAATTAAATTTATAATTAATCAAAACAATTTCCAGTGTTTAGTCACAAAGTTTTCTTTGGGGTCTTCTAGCTGTCTCCAAAAATAACAGTGTGTATAATTTTTCCTTCTTCATTCCTAGTATCATCTTGAATTTCTTTATAAAATCTTTTTTTTCTCTTTGGTTAACTAGTAATGAGTCTGATCGTCAGTGGGGGCTCCATCCAAGTGGCCTTGTTCCTAACTAAGATATTTTTTAATAACTATCGTTGGCCTCTCCTCTTTCTACTTAAAACAGGATTGATATATTTTCTGGTAGGATTTTATTATACGTGTTCTCAGACTACATTATCTGAATCTAGAGACAGAAAAGAAACCTTGATAATACTTGTACACATCTCATATGTTTGAAGTTTATAAGATCTTTTGTAGCTTGAAATTTTCCATGCTTACAATAAAACACAAAAGTTACTAAAATTTAAAACATATGAATATAAATAAAATTATATCAAATCACCTATAACCTAAGGTTCAGCACTTAAGGAAGTGTGAAAATGTTTTCAGATAATGATTTTCAAAAATAACATAAAAATAGAAATTTGGCGAAATTGTAAACGATTAGAGAACAAGTCATTTGTCATCTTCATGGTAAATTTCTTTGTTTAATTCTTGACAAAGAAAATATGCGCTCAGGAGAAGATACATTAGTATATTAAGCATATAATCAAAACAGATTAATTTTATTGTCAAAAGAGAAAGAAATGAATTTTCACAGATATACAATAATTAACTGAGACCAAGCACACACACATACACGCATAGATAAGTATCTCTATCCATAAAAGGCAGAATGTATGTGTGTGTGTGTGTGTGTGTGTGTGTGTGTGTGTGCGCGCGTCTAACGAGTGCACGGCCACAATTTTCGACGGATTTGCACCAAAATTTACATGCACATGCTCGAAGTTAGCGGGAAGGACAAGACCGATTGTGCATTTCCCAACTCCCATCGATAGTGGAAATAATCGATTTTTCATGTTTCTACGGCACTTTTAATGTACTTTGCGCCCATTTTTTACTGGCCAGAGTGAGAGCCAATAGCTGGCTTCCACGAATAAGCAGGAAGATGCTATTGGCCAGCGTGAGAGCCAACAGGTGACTGACACGAATGTTAACTAGCATGCAAAAAAAAATCGATAGCTGCATTCGTCACAAGTGAGAAAAATTTAAATCTGCATGGCACTTTACTACAATTAGCTCATTCGCTTGCTCAAGCTCAACGTTGATTCTGATTCTGCCGAACTGGGTTGGGTGTGAAAAAGTATTTGTTACATTCTTTTTTTCATTCGTTTTTTCCAGTTACGAATCCGTTTTTAAAGCTGATCGTTTTGTGTTCATTTTGTTTATTTCTTTTTTGCGTAACAGATTTAATATTTAGTATAGAGCTTAGGAAAAATTCGCAGTGTGAAATAGGCCATAAGTACGGTATGTAGCAACATCAGCACGGCAAAGGGCACTCATTTAATGGCAAGGAAGGTCAAAATTATTTTAAGTCAAGTGATAGCGATTGCTGTATGAGTCGTACGATTTTTGAATCAATATGAATAATAATAATAATAATAATAATAATAATAATAATAATAATAATAATAATGTGTTCCTCAGTTTGCATATGGCTACAGGTGAACAAATCCGTCACTGCTCTTCTTTTTCACTGTCTTTTCTTTGATTGAAATTTATATTTTTTTGGGGGCGGGGAGCATGAGGTTGAGAAATGAACTCTAATGTAAAGTCTATTTTTTTCTTAGTTTCTTTTCCTTTGTTTACTGAATACCTTGATGAAACTTCCGCTAACTTGAGGGTCATCTACCCTATAATACTTGATGACTATCACGCTACTTTCTTTGGCCTCGGAACGTTTAAAGGAGAATAGTCTTATGAAAAAGACGCCAAACTTTATGAAAACAAAACTTTATCGTCTAAATGCTTATGTTATTATTAAGAGGAAAGACCAAAGATTTTTCATTATTGTTTAAAATTTTTCCTTCTTTTTAGAACATTCTAAATTTTTATAAAAAAAAACCTTGTTTCTCTTTGTACCAACCGGAACTAGTAAAATAACATAGACAATTTTAGCACGTTTTTTTTGTTTTGTTTTTTTTTGTATTACACACATTAATTTGGAAAATCTTGCAAAATAAAAATAATAGTTGGATGTTAATGAAACTTTCAGAAACTATTCACAGATGATCGAAATTATTATAAATATGTGTTTTTTTTTTTTATTAAAGTCATGGCAGAAATATGTTTATTTTATATTTATTAACACCTCCATAACTAATTTTATGAAAAATCTAGAAATTTGATCACATCGGTTTTAGTGACTACAATAGTTAAAAGCACAAGGCTTTGAAGTGTGACACTATTTAGCGGTCACATGAAAATTAAAAGCGAGAAATAATTAAGGCAAGAAGAAGCTATCACGAAAGATATACTGAGCGATGTTATTTTTTTTAACAAAAGAAAAGTGGTAAAGATTTTATTTTCATTTGCGAAGAGAAGTATTTTTTTTTTCGCAGAAGACAGGAAATTCGTAAGATCTCGGATCAGTCGGAATTAATTTATGCTACGACGCGGCGAATAAAAGATATCTGCCCATAGCAATAATGAAAATTTCAAATTGGTCAAGTGGCCTACAAAACAGAAGTTGGAAGATAATCGTAGTCACGCACTGATCGAGAAAGGCATCAGATGAGGCCACCCCAGAGAGAAAGGGAAATAATAAACCATTAACTATCTTTCGGAGATATCATTTGGTTTTGAAAGAACACCTGTTTTATGTTCAGACCCTGGACATGATAATAGTTTGTTACCTGGAGAGATAATTGGCGACAGGGCGCGAAGACGTCCAGTTGACCACCCATTTGACGCTTGGCGAAAATCTCGTTGATAAATTCCAGATGACATTCGGTTAAGATAGAGATTAAGAACCACACTACGAGTCGTAGGGGCCCAGGCGGAGAAAAAGAAAGAAAAGAAAAGAAAAAGGGAAGATAGTTTTTTCCTTTGAGCGATATTTTTTAAAACTGAGGCCAGACTAGACACACCCACACTGCTGAGCGTTCATTGGCTGAATGGTGGCGTGGGCAATGGGCGAAGGTAAACATATGAGAAAGAAGGGAAACCTGTTGACGCCCTCTGAGGGGATTGGTGTGAGATACCAATATGAGAAAGGAAGAATTTGGGAGAACGATTCCCTTAAGAACCCCTCTAACGCAAAAAGTAATGGACTTCCAAAAATGGAAAGTGATAAATTTTCCTGTCCGAAAACAAAGAAAATCCTTTTTTGTGGATTTAGAATTATCGAGGACCCAAACCACGACAAGCCCACACCCGGTTTTGGTCGGCGTCCATATAAACGGGGCAGACAGCAGACAGTGGCAGTTGGAGAGTTGCAGATTGAGAGAGAGACGCTGACGTAGACAGAGTTGAGCTGTGAGCTCTGAAATCATCCTCGCAGGAAGCTGACTGAATATCCACGCATTCCGACTTAAAGTTCTAACCAAAAACAATTTATTTTTGAAGAACGACTTAGACTCACAGCACCAAAGAAAGTTTTACGAATATCATCTGAAGATACAAAAAAAAAAAGTTTTCGAAACAACTTATGATATTAAGACTCCCCTAACAAACACAAAGTGTCACGAATCCATAGAAGCGAGAAAGACGTAGTCCTGTATTCAGGAACCAGATATAAAAAAAATATTTGTTATTCTTTTTTTAACACATTTGAACTTTCCGAGTTGTTACTTTATTTTCTTTTACATATACTTGTGCGATGTCACCTTTGCTCGAATTCGGCTTGCATTACGGCCCGGCGATGGATTGATTTTGTCTACCTAAGATCAAATCACAACGTGGGTAGGTTAGACTAGAAATCAAAGCAGTTACTTCGGTAACCAGACGTTGGAGGTGAGCTGGGAACGACAAAGCTGATACCGAATCTAACCAGATTCCCATCCGAAACAGCCAATGGTTAGAACATCACATTTGGTGCCGTGACAGCAGGATCACGTCACATTTGGTGCCGCGACCACATTGGTCGTCACAGGTTAGCACGGAGGCAGAGAGGCCGGGGTGACGTCACAGAATGCAAATCATTTTTTTTTAATTGGATCCGCAGTACCTGAAAATCATCTCTGAATTGTAACATACAAAACTCAATAAAACGAAGATACTATTTAATTTCAAATGCTTTTATTTGTTTTTAGTTGTTTTTATGAATATGGACAATATTTTCTGAAAGCAAAAAAATGTTTCAATGAAAATGGAATTTTTAATGAAATTATTTGTTATTTCTTTAATTATAATAGATTTTTACATTAAGTTTTTAAAAAAATATTATAAAATTATTTAAAATCCACATCGGTTTTTCTAAGTGTCCTTATGAGATATATCATTTTTAGCGCTTTGAAAAATGTATCATTTTCACTAATCAAAAGATCCGCAGTAATTATGAAATGTAATTTTATGTTTATAATCGTTCGGGAATTATAAAGTACGGAAGACCAACCAGAATACAATTAAGTTGCTTTATTTGAGTTCAGCATTGTTCTCTGCTGTTAAGGCCTTTAATTTTGCGAAACACGTATCAAGAAGTTAATTTGATTTTTCAACTTCAACTGAGAAGGGTACCTTCAAGTATCAGTTTCATCTTATGAAATTTAACTACTGCTGCTAAACTTTAATTTATATGATCTTATTTTTATAATAATCTCAGTTATGACATTTTTCCATAAATGAAATATCAAAATTAATAATAAAATCAATGGAAATACAAACAACACAGTAAAAAGTAGTAAATGTACATAAAATTATAGTATTTTATGTAAACTTCTGATAAAATTACTAAAGAAATGTACCTATAATTTAGATACCATTCTTATGAAATTGAATCTCACTCTTAACAGTTTTATTTTTTAATTTCTTTAGAATATATTTTCCATAAAGCATCGTAAACGTAAAGATGAAAGCTAAGTACAAAAAAAAAAGAAAAAAAAAGTTTAGAGCGCTGAAAGTTTTCCAAAAGTAACGAGGTAAATAATTTGTTCACTTTTTCCTTCCATACGCAAAAAAGAATTATCCTCACGTAAGTTATCTAAACGTCATGAAAATGTCTTTCGTCGCCTGTCAAGTGACGCGAAAGTTTATGACCTGCTTTGTTTTATTTTCAAATTACATTTTTTCGGCGCAGAACCTAAGTTAAGCTTGGTTCAAAATATTTTAAATAAACATTATCCTTTCTGATTCTATTAAAATAAGTTTTGAAAAAATGATAATTGAATTTTAAAAGAATGTCAAAGTGAGATTTTCATCTTTTTTATAAAATGGAAAAAAATGATTGAAAATGATGGATTATCTGTCGTTTTTTTAACAAAAAAAGCAAGATTTTTAACGAAAATTTCGGACGTGCTAGGAACGATTAAAAATGTAAAAAATACTCTAAAAATACTTTGATCTTTCCTCTTTAATAATAATATGAACATTAGACGATACAATTGTTTTTTCGTCAAGTTCGGCGTCTTTTTCATTATCCTATGCTCTTTTTGTTTACATTACGTGGAGGTAACTAGTTTAACACTTGTCGGATGACATTTTGCGTTCGCCTTACAAAATAAAAGCTGTCGTAATTTTTATACAATTTAAAATTACATGTTTCGTTTCTTTAATTTGATTTTAAGTCTCTTTGACTTTATTTAACATTTTTTTTAGTTAAATTATTTTTCTTTTTGTCATAAACCTCAATTTGAAGCTATGTCCACATCTGGCACTTCATCTGTTATTGTTCACTGCGACTTATACTAAGTTAAAACTTATTATAGTCAATACCATTTCCATACCCCTAATCGACCCATACTGAACAGAGTGCTGAATAATGAATACTTGAACCATGGACATCTGAATATAATCAATTCGTATCTCATGGGTAGAATGTGTTGTTTATTCTTGGTCGACAGTCGTCCTAAAACTGGTAACTTGAACAAAATTAACCCTTGGCGGTCAAAGATAAAACGCATAAAATTAAAATCACGATCATTACAAACAGATATTCCTACCGGATGTTAACCGGGTCAACAATGGTTGTGTACATTAGAAGGAAGCCAGACTGGGAGCAAATAATCTGTCACTGGAACAAACTCTTCTAACAACGAAGAGACACTAGGTCACCAAAACCGAACCATTTCCCACCTTGCACCAAATGACTTAATGTGAAATCTTTTAATACGAAGAACGCGAATGAAATGAGGATCAAAAAGTCGTCGTGGCATTCTTTTTCACTTCACTCGAAAATCCGCTAAAGAACACCAAGAATCAGACATTAAATATTAAGAAATATGTAGGAAGTGGAATAAGGCCCCATCTAAACCCCAAACATGCTTGGAAATATCTGCAGGGTCATCGTACCAAGCAAATGAAAATCAAATGCAGAGACAGTTAAAATAAAACAAGATAGAAGACAGAATACAATAACCCATCACACAAACAATAAAAAGATGAGATTAGAGGAAAATAATATGAATGAGGATGGGGTAAAAACTAAAACAAATAGGATACGAAATAATAATCTAGTAGGAAAAAAAAAACTACACACACACGAAGAATCTACCTGTGGCATAACCTGCAGTTATCTAAACGATGTCACTGAAGATGAATAAAAGTATTAGGTTGGTGCAAAAATAATGACGTAATAATGTCGTTTTTTGACGTATCTTTAACGTCAAAAAACGACATTATTACGTCATTATTTTTGCACCAACCTAATGCTTTATGGTAGAATTCAATGAAAACCACAGAGGTAAAATCACCACAGAGATAAACCACATAATCTGATGCATAAATCAAATGCAGAAACAGATGACACTAGATACAAGAAAGAATACAATAGCCCATCACTCAAACAATAAAGAGATGAGAGTAGAGCTAAATGATATGAGAGAAGATCAGGTCGAATCTAAAATAAATACGAAATAATGACATCTACTGAAGAAAAACAGAGAAATCTACAGGCGACATATTTTACAGTTATCCACACTATATCACTGATGATGAATGCAACTATATTAGGGTAGAGTGCTTTGAAAACAACAGAGGTGAAATCACCGAAGCGAAAAATCACATCATCCAAGTACTCAGCAAACTCTTATAAGAAATTACAGACAGAAATTCATATGACAACGTCCAATAATCGAAATGTGCAATTATACAACACGCCGCAGTGGAAACAATGTTAACGGAGAAACCACTGGGAAATATCATATAAATTAATAATGTCATATACATAACAAATTTAGCAGCTACTGAGAAGCTTAGCGATAAAGCAATGAAGACATCAGGGACTAGAGAGAACCAGCTTGGAAGGAAAAACCGATGCGAGGAATAAAAGGAATCAGATGTGAGATTTCGATATTAGATGAGATCACTAGAAAACCAAATGTCTCAACACACAAATGCAGAAAGATCAAGCGGATATATAGCATTAAATCAATAAATGAAATTTCTTCAATCAAGAAAATGTTGAAAGAGAAACTGCAGTTAAAGGCGCAGAGAACAAAACTATAGGCAAAACGTTGTATTTTAATTTTATGTCGACAAAATAACATATTAGAAACGGATCATACCTAAACGACGGAGACTGTAAGGAATGACCATGTGTATCTGGTACTAAATATCAATATTTTTTGTAAAAAAAACAAAACAAAAAACAAAACAAAAAAAAACAACAGAATATCAGCCACAAACACATTGACTGTCCCTGTGGTGAAATACGTTTTCAACATCCTTAACTGTATCATAGCTGACATATGCCAAAATGCGCCACCGTATGCATCATCCCAAGGCTGTTGTTGATCGTCTGTATGTGCTCATATCCGAAAGAGGCAGATGATTAGAAATGTCTTATAAAAGTACAACAATTGGCCTTCGAAAATATCTGGAAACTAAAGATAACTGGCTGATGATCAGTGTCAAAGTCGATGAAAGTATCAAGAATCTTTATTCAGTTCAAAATGGAGTTTTAAATGACTGACGAAATGCTAATAAAACATAATACACCGACTGCAGCAGCAAAATAATTAAAAAGAGAGCAAAGAAAAATAATACCGACCAGATATAGAAACGATTGTAGGATAGACAGCTTCACGGTTAATACTGGGTCCGTACCAAACAAAATGATGTAGACAAACCCCGTACCCATCAGTAACTACGTAGTGTATGTAGGGTTAAATGATGTAACCAAAGGTTTTGTTCACGCCACACAGGACCAGTGCTTGTTAAGTAGAAATTATCAAGCGCAAAAAAAAATTTTATTTGCCCAAAATGCAGATTCTGTAGAAATATCAAAAAAAAAATGACCATATTGTATCAGGTTGCGCGGTACTGGCACCCACTGAATATAAAACCCGGCACGACAGTGTGGGTCAATATCTTAACTGGAAAACCTGCAACACTTACGAAAAGGAAACTGCAGGAAATTGGTATGAACCCCACCCAGACCTAGATACGAAGATAGGATCTTTGACAATTTTGTGGGACTACACAATACACACAGACAACGAATCAAAGTTAATCATCCGGACACCGTAGTCAGAGACCGCAAAGACAAAATGTACCTTCTTACAGTCATGGCGGTCCTTGTAGACTGGATTCTATCTTTGAAGATCTTCAAAGACCTATCAAAATACAAGGACCTTGTAATCGAAATCAAAAAAAATGTGGTACAGGAGAACATCAACATAAGTAATTGATGCGATTGATGCCGTCGGTTTGATTGGAAGGTGTTTTGATAGACACAGTGAAAGGATACTTATACAAATAAATGTATCATCAATAGTACCTCTTACTCCTTACCGTGGTTTATCTATATAAGATGTATGTCTGATTTTGGTTTATTATTAATAAAAATAATAAAAACAAAAACTAAGAATAATTTTAGGCAAGCTGTAATAAAATCGTCAAAATGGAAATCCCCCGGAAAAGGCAAGATAACCACTTACGGATCTATCATCTTTCATCAATACATTATGTCTACAACATATAAATTGATCACGTTCTCCTGATCACGTGAAATGTACTTACAATTTTTCGCGATGAAAACCAAATTCTTACCCTCGAACTGAAGAATCGGAGAGACTTCTATGGTTAAAAAGTGGGACTATTTATAAATAAAATGATCCTGGAAAATTGTAGGAAAAATGGTAGAAATCTTAGCAGAGCTTGGATAGAATACCGCAAATACATTGATAGTGTGTTACGCTCTTGGATCCTTAAGGCGTTGGAAATGTGCCAAGTCTTATTGTTGTTAATAAATTTCATAAATATAGCGTGGAACTGTGGAAAATCAGATTATAACAAAATCAAAGCAAAGGCACAGTCACTTCCAATTGTTTGAATAGCCGATAAGGAATCATCCAATCAGTCTATCTGTCGCCCCTTCTCTTCTCTTGTGTCTTTCATTTAGCCTCTCGTTTCGCATGAACTAAACTAATAACAATGGATACAAATTAAAAATCTGGTTAAAAAATCGAATGAAATTAGGAGTAAGCTCCTGATCAGACAAAATGGAAAACTAGACTCCTTTCCTAACATTTTAATGAACGCATTGTAATCAGCAGGGACTCAAATTTATTTAGCAGATACCATTTTCTCCTGTTTAAATTGCGAAATCAGTTCCCGAAGTTATTAATGAAATTTAACGCTTCCTGAAAATTAATTTTTAGTTGATGAATCTTCATCAAAACTGGAGTCATTGCTTATATTCTGCTGGTTTAAATTACTATTTTCACAATTTTTAAGTATTTCGAAATCGGATTTTGAACTCATATTCTTTTCACATTGAAGCTTGGATATACACCAGGTGTAACAGCAAAATTGTCCAATTGTTAGATTAGGCTTTCAACCGGTGTATCTTAGAAAAGATTAAAGATATCTTAATGGAATTCCCCATGGTTTTATAAACACTATTGAACTCTACGTTGCCCAATATGAAGGTATAATTAATCTCTAAGCATAAAAGAAGAATTGTTATGAATTAAAAACTCTTCGTTTCGTTCAATTTCGTAAAGCAATCACTGAAATTTGATTAAGCTGATTTATTTACGGTTTTCATTTTTGAAGCTAAGCTACACAATAGTTGTTAAAGCTGTTGTGTATATGACATTGTTAGCTTCTGTGATGTTTCACAGTGGTTTATCCGTCAAGAGTGTGCACATTTACAACACTGCAATTGGAAACAATGTGCTTATTGGACTTTGTCATACGAACTTTTGGCAGCTGGTTTAGAGTTGCTTTGCTGAGTACTTGGATGATGTGATTTTTCGCTTCGGTAATATTACTTCTGTTGTTTTTAAAGAAATCTACCCGAATGTAGGTGGATTCATCATCAATGTCACATAGATTCCTCTGGTTTCTTTCATTAGATGTTATTATTTCCTATTTAATTTATTTAAGATTCTAACTCATTTTCTCTCATAATATGTAGCTCTATTCTCATCTCTTTATTGTTTGAGTGATGGGTTATTGCATTCTGCCTTATAAGTTTTTTCTTTAGAGTTTTCCTCTGCATAAACACAATTATGCAGAAGTCTTTATCGTACCTTTTATTTAATAATACGAGAAAATGCTAAAAGTTACTCGGACCAACCGTGAAGACATTTAAGTACAATTCTGATATTTCATCAAATATTGGGAAATGGATCGGGAAAATAACTTTTCTGCACCTTTACTTATTATTGAATAAAAATGCAACAAAAGACACAGGACTAAAAATACACAAAGTCCAATCTGACCATCATGGCGCCTATTACGGCGAGGGTAAGCCAAACAACCGCATCACAATGTAAATATATGGAATATAGTGAAATGCTTTGATAAAAGTTGGGTATAGCTATGTAATTTCAGTTAGAAATAACTTCATGGCAGATAATATATTAGGTTGGTGCAAAAATAATGTCGTTTTCTCACATGTGAGAAAACGACATTACTTTTGCACCAACCTAATATATCCCACTGTCGTAACGAAGCTTCCTTTGATATTTTATAAATATTTTTATAGTTAATATTTTTTGGGTGAGTTTTTCTGAGAAATACCACGATTTCATGAATGTAAACGCAGTATTAGATTAGGTCTCAATTTCACTGATTGAATTATTAGTTATAGCCATAAGTTCTATGCTGATAGATTCATCTCTCGACATTTTCGTTCAATGAATTCTGTTTTTTATTTATTTCCCTCTCACTAATCCTTTGATTTCTAGTTGATTTCTTCGGGTGGAACTTGAAATGAAATCTGTCCGTTTCAAACGCTTTGTAATTGCAGATGTTCACATCTTTCTAGATGTGACTTCCGACTCACTTTTTCTGCCTCGTTATTCTAAATTAAAAAAATAAAATACATCTTAACATTCGGCTATTTTACAACTCCACTCATCCCGCTCATAAATAAAGATGCGCAGTGTGTGCTAGGGGATGCATCAAATCGGTTAATTTAAGGTAAGTAAAAAAACAATCTGTGGTGTTGAATGTCTTAATTCAAGAAGTTATTATTATTATTATCATTATTATTATTATTGTTGTTGTTGTTGTTTTTATATTCCATTTGATTTTTGGTGTATACACATTACTTTTTAGGGCTGAACCAGAGATCATAGATCAAAGATGGCATCTTGAAATTTTCCACTGAACATTTTTTGAGAAAAAAACAAGATTGCACATATTTTACATTTCTTTAAGACTTGGTCTATCACGAATCTCTGTATCAAAACATTTTCCAATCAATCGGAAGGTTCCAACTATAAGTGGAATTATTGATGTCCTCATGTGCCACATTTTTCTGATTTCCACTTTAAGATCCTTGTAATTTGATAGTTTTTGAAGAACTCCATAGATACTTTACAATCTGCATGCTCTGTCATGACACTAAGAAAGCACATTCTGCTGTTTTTATGGTCTTTGATCGCGATTTCTGGACGATTAGCTTTGTTCTATTATTATTATTATTATATTGGTGCAAAAATAATGACGTAATAATGTCGTTTTTTTACGTATTTTTAACTTCAAAAAACGACATTAGTACGTCATTATTTTTGCACCAACCTAATATTATTATTATTTCCTTTGATTTCTGTTGTGTACACATTTCCTTCCAGGTTCCAATCAGAGACCTGCAGAGAACATTTTTCAGCTCCTAATTAACAAGTCCACTCCGGTGTCTATTAGTAAAATTGGCATTGTATCTATTATATCTCATAGAGTTATCCATGCACATTTGAGACATTGTTTTTAGATGGAGAATCATTGCGGATAATATGTGTAGTCCCGCACATATTAAGCTTATGTAACTCTGAGGTGCTGATGTTTCCTGCGATTTTATTCACATGTTTTTTTTTTGGTAGACTTAAGTGCCTCTATCAAAAACGGGATAATCATAGTTTTAACTTTCCACATTTTTGTTACATCGATTAGCAGGTCCTTACAATATATTAGTATTATTATTGTTGTTTTTTTATTGTTGTTATTATTATTAATCGACTTGGAATGATATCTGGGAATTATGGAATGAACAGGAGAAAATGTATAAAAAATACTAGTTAAATAATACTAGTTAAATAATAATTGTTCGAGTTCTTTGGAGATAATCAATTAAAATAAATGGTAGGTGGATTTTTGTTTAGCGGCATATCAACCTCTGTGGTTTATTTAATTCCGAAATCTAAATATAACTTATATTAAGTTCAATTAAATATATTTTGAACGCAATTGCATGCTTTCAACTACATAGAAAATATATTGCTGATCATTTTCCTTTAAAATGTATTATTGGTAATTTTTAGAATTAAAAATAAAATGTATTTCTCTCTGTTTAGTATAAAAATATATTTTTATACATTCATTGTTTTTTTTTTATTTTTTTTTTTTGAATATTTACTATTTGAAAATAGCCGGGGCCCAAACAGGTGTTACCACTGGATTAAAATAAATAAAATATCAATCATAAAAATGCTTTCTTGTAAAAGTTAATATTTTTGCATGAATTTCATTTAATCTTCCTAGGTCAAGAATCAGTGTCAGTATAAATAATCTCTGTAGATCCGTGTTAATTCTAATGTTTCCTTTCCCTATATTTTATCTAGTGTCTAATTTGATTTGCTTTATAAATATATATACAGTCACCTATAGCAAAAAAAACACACCGAATAAAGAAACATATTCATAAAGGCAAATAATTTGCATCGATGTTTTACTTATCCAAGCAAACACTATTTAAAAAGTGTATAAAATGGTTTGAATGTGAACCTACTGAGATGTCCAGCTATAAGTACTTTCAGGTAAACAAATGTGTTGGAAATTGTTCGTTCGTACATTGATTGGATTTCTAAAATAGTTTTTTTGAAAATTTCATCTGTGAGTAAAAACTGTCTAATGCAAAATAGTTTATCTCCAATGCTGAATAAATTCCAAAATCTGTCGAGCCTATACTTTATGAGTCGTATGATATAGGTTCCTATATTATCAATAGTTTAGGCACGTGGACTGAATTTTCAATTAAGATGCATATTATAGTAAACAAAACAAACATTATTATTTTCGCGTCTGTTTTTCATAAACACTTAGAATACTTATAACTTTCCCAATTGAAGCAAACTGACATTTTTAAGCGTTTTCGATATACATAAATATAATGTATTTTTCCAACATGCCGTGTTTCTTACCGATACAGGCGATCGTGAATAGCCAGAATTTTTTTCTTTCCCACGAATTGCCATTCTCCCTTTAGAAAAATAGTTGTGTTGTTTCACGTTGCCTCCTCCACGGTTTTGAATTTAGTGTTATCTCTCTCTTATACAGGCTATAGAGGCTAGTCTACACTGCTATTTTAATAGGAGTTGGAGAATAAAAACTTTCCCAGACGCATTTGTACGAACACATATCCAACGTTTAGGCTGGAATTTGAACTTGGCTCGCCGTTTACATAAAAATACTAAGCAAATAAGCAAATACTTAAATAAGACAGCATTATCATGGGATAACGCGAATAACAAAATGATTTCTTCACAGTTACGTACATATTGCTTATACCTTTTCTCTAAACTTTCTAAAACATGCCAACAAAGTTAATTGATAATAAATTCTTTGTAAGAAATTAGAATGCATTACACAAGGGTGTTTCATTAAGACGGATCAAAGTCAGCACTAAATAAATCAGTGTTATTGGAGAACATTCGTTTATTTCTCTATTGGATCATGTTACTTAAGTCATGGCAATTATGTGAGAAAAATAATCTCTCCCGCCAAATCTGAAAGAAAAAGAAAAAAAAATCATTAGACGCTTAAACTTAATTCATATTTAAAATAGGTCCAAGTTATTGGAATGCTCTTTAAATCAATAATTCATAATGAAAAAAGTACGAAAATATAAATGATTCTTCTATAAATGTTGTTAAGCGAAAAAAGAGCATTCTGTGGGGAAATTTACAGTTACAGCACTTCACAACGTTACCATCACATTGTGACAACGTTGATGATGAATAGCTAGTTTATGGTCAGGAAAATAATTTCATTGAAACGACAAAGTAACGTTGATACAAAGTTACACATCCCGCAACTAAAATCCGATGAGTCCCCATTGTTGAGAGTGAGTTCCGTGTTGAAAGGGAAGTGCAAAGTGCACATTTGAAAGCCCACTACAGTTCTGTGATGAAGGCGATCCTTATTGGAAATTGTGTTAATGAAACTGTTGATTGTTAAACGTAGTAAATATAGAAAAATCTTATTTTTCTGACACAGAAAAATGTATAAATATGGTAGCATACGTCAAAGCCGTAAATGAACACATCTGTTCAGGTTTAAGCGGCTAACGCTTAAATATCTGGAGAGCTTTTTCGATATCGTCTTAATGAATAAAAGACATTTCTGTCTACAAAGCGTCAACAGATAGCACACACACACACACACACACACATATATATATGTATATATTAAAGATATGTTTTGTTGTATAAACTTTATGACTGCCATAAAAAGACAAAAATATTTTTATTACCATTAATGATGATAATAAATAAAAAGTAAAACTGAAAAACAGGCTAGCTAACCGGTTTCGAACGTCGCTGAACAGAGCTAAATCGAGGTTAATAAATTAAATAGAATTTCCACTAGAAAAGTTGGACAATATATATTGAAAAAAAATATATTGCTTAGATGGAAATTAGTTAGAGGCCAATACGAAGTCATTCTGTTTGCATATAGAGCGCTTCAACGATAAAGTATAAATGCTCTCCAAAAGTTTCTAGTGATAATTCGAGTGGGACTTGCTAAGAATGCTAAATGACTCCACACTGAAACTAGTAGTACAATTATGGCTATCTATTAGGTGCTCTACGATGGAAGACCCATACGAATTAGTCAGCATGACTGAAAGAGTGTACTTAAGAATGCGGGTTTTTCTTGGAACCTGTTGCTTTATTCTGACATCCAGCCTTTGAGTTGTTCTCCTTATGTAGTGTAAGCCACAACTGCATTTAAAAGAATAAATTAAAGAACTATTATGATGTGGAGGGAGAACGTCCTTCCGAATGGACGGAAAAGCAGGCTTGGCAGAAAAGACCACTCGAGTGTTAGCGGCAATGTAACAATGTCGAACTGCTACAGAAACCTGCTTAGCATATCTATCACTGATAATACCCGGCCAAGGAAGACGCAGGTACACAGTACACCGTTGTACTATACTATGTTAAGGCTTATTGAATTTTACTCTTAGTTTTTGCTTGAACAATGCCAAATGGATAGGCATTGTTACAGAGAGTAGTAGTAATAAACCTAAGTTAATCATCAAACTTAATTTTAGAACATATCATAAGATCCCTAAGGGAAAGGGTTTTAATTAGATTAATATATATATATATATATATATATATATATATATATATATATATATATATATATCCTTGTGTAGTGTGTAACACTTCAGCCCCTGTAGAGAGCTGCATATATATCCGCATACTGTGCAACAGCGAGCGTCTCTTGTTCATTCTTTTCGCCGTTGTCTTTCGTTTCTCTCTCTCTCTCTTTCCATATATATATATATATATATATATATATATATATATATATATATAGTAATCCGTGTGTATAATCCAAGCGAGTCCTATTAAAAAAAGTAGAGAATTTGAAATGTAAAATGTTAAAACTAACGAAGTGCGCCCAATGTTTTATTTTCGTTAAAGAAAGCAAATTTTTCTTACAATTGGAATTAAGATACCAGTACTTAATGGCAATTTTCACCCACGAATTTCAAATTCACAGGATTTTTCAAAGTGTTTATGAAATCAAATTGTAAAAGGAGACTAGTTATTTGGAGAAGTAAATAGAGAGAGAACGTCAGAGGGAAGAGAGTGGGAGATATGACAGAAAAAGGCATCGTTACAAGAAGTAATGTTGGGTATTATATTATGGAGGCAGGTGTGGACAGTGGAAGAGAAGTGGAAACTGATCAAGGGGGAGAAGAGGAACCCGATGAGCTGACCTACATCTTTATATGTCACGAGATTAAAGCATGATTCAACCTGAATCCACAGAAATTAACGAAAAACAAACAACTACTTTATATAAAATATCAAGAGATAAGCTAAGTGAGATGAAAGGGAGATAATTCAGAATTATTAGTGTCTAAAATTCGTCCATATATTATAACCAAAGATTTAGGGAAGTGTTTTCAAAGATTTGGAGGAAGTTTGAATATGCATGCGCACACACATGCGTTCGTACCCGTTAAGAACATCCCTACCCGTACAACCATCGATACGTACAAACGCACAGATACCTACATACATGCACATGGCTACATATACTGACCGACATGTATCTACTTATAACCCTATGTTAGGATTAATTATTTTCAAAAGGGTAATAAAAAGAGCTAAGTTAAATGAGAAAAAACCTTTATAAATTTTTAATGGGCATTAACACAACCGTAATTAAACAGAAAACATGAAAATTAAATAAAAAAATTATTGTTAACTACGAATGTATAACCATCAATTATTTAACTTAGATATATATTCCAAGATCAAATCTTCAATCCTGTAACGTAATATCTATCGGTAAGTAACCCGTTAAAACAACTTATTAAATACATATATTAACGTATGTACCATAAGCTAATTAATAAAAATACTTATGAGAGTAAAATTTGTTTACTTAAGATTGGATATACATAATGATTCATAATAATAATATATAGGATATGAGATTTACAATATATTTATCCACAGGCATACATACACATATACACATATACATACATATATACATATACCCATATATACACATACTCACACATACATACGCATATGCATTCAAATTTAAGAACTCATAAAAACTTCATAAATAAATATTATTACATGATATTTAATTAACCTAAAGATTATCTAATTGTTTATTAATTTATCATAACGGATTGTAGCGAAGATTTAATGTCTATATGTACTGGATAATCAAGGACGATTCAATAGATGAACTTAAAAATGAGAAAAAGAAAAGAAAATCTCTATAAACAATATGATATTGATAGCCACCAAGAATAAATAGTAACTTAGTGATAGAGGAAGGATATTTGGATGGACGGAAGCAAGTGAGAAATTAGTAAGACGATATAAGAGAGGAAGTGAAGTTGGATTTACTATGTGACAGTTAATTGATAGCAGTTTATTTACTTTTTAATGGATGACAGTTCAACCAAGTTCATCCAGGACTGGAGAGGAGCAGAAATTGCCAGGTGAATGTTCACCGATGATAGTTAATGCTGCTTCGATGGGAGTCCAGATAAGGTAAGGTTAAATTTACTGGAGTGAGAGCATTTAAAATGAATTCGTTCCGTTAGCTTAAGAGTACCTTTTGATTTTCAAATTTGATGATTTTAATTTACTCCTGTAGGCATGGATTGCAGGCAAGCTGTATTATTTTCCAGTCAATGTGAAGGGTTTTTTTTTATCCCTCAATTCTCAATATGTTTTGGAAAGTGTAGATTTGTTCTTTAATTTTGAGTTGGGAAATGAGTACCGATAGGTATATACACGCTGCTTCCATTCTCCCGGGGAAATTCCAGTATAGACATAGTTGTTGTCCTTGTTTTCTATAGGGCAGATTGTTGCCTGCTAAATTACGTTAGATACCCTTCATTTACCATCCATTGGGCAAAGAACTCAGTTTCTACAGTTACATGGAGTAGTCATACTGGGTGAATTACATTTTATGATGGCGCTTAAATCAAAAGCGAAACGTTCAATTTATAAACGCTTCCTATTTGTTCCATATCTTATTATTTATATATATATATATATATATATATATATATATATATATATATATATATATATATATATACACTAACAAACACACATGTATATATAGCGAGAGAGAGAGAAAGAGAGAGAGAGTGAGGCACGTATATGAGTTCATGTCAAACTGAAAATAGTCTCGTTTA
The DNA here is from genome assembly GCA_963932145.1 of Acanthosepion lycidas. Lineage (NCBI taxonomy): Eukaryota > Metazoa > Mollusca > Cephalopoda > Sepiida > Sepiidae > Acanthosepion > Acanthosepion lycidas. Next base: position 96,794,278 of record OZ010595.1, read on the forward strand.
TGTTTGACCGCAATCATCAGCCATCTATCTATCTATCTATCTATATATATATATATATATATATATATATATATATATATATATATATATGTTTTAATTTATTAAACAATTAAATTAAAATGACCGGCCTAAATCGAGAAATCTTACTAAAGAAAAAAACTGCCTTCGAAAGTGCATCAAACAGGGATAAACACCAATTCTATATAACAATACATAAAGACGAAATAACTGAATTTGATGAAAGCTTTTTGAAAGTGCAATTATTAATTCTTGACAAATAGTTTCTTACGCATTGGATTTGTTCTTTTTTGTCTTTTAAACGAAGGCTACTTTCTCACGTCAAATATTTACGCATGATCATATTTTCTTTCTCTGTTCAATTATGAAGAAATTGTTAACTTATGATCTGGAATATTAAAAATTAATTACTTAAATTAATAAACAAAAAATAAAGTACATAAAATAAATAAAAATAATATGCACACCGATATATATATATATATATATATATATATATATATATATATATATATATAAGCACACACACACACACACACACAGATACACAAACACACACACATATATATATATATATATATATATATATATATATATATATATATATATATATATATATATATATATATATATATCGGTGTATATATATAACAATTTGTATTTATAATAAGTATATTTAGCCGTTTAAATTATATCTGGACTCATATTTGTCCGTTTTATTTATCCACTCTACAAATCTCTCTCTCTCTTTCTCTCTCTCTCTCTCTCTCTAATAAATCAATAATATCAATAACATTAAACCACGTTGACTAAATAAGCTATCGTCCTACATAATTTTAAACATTCAATTTAGAATCTATTAGAGCGTTTTCTAATTCAAAATTTTCACACATAACGATTTTTGTCCACGTTACTTCTATAACTAGAGAGAAGTTAGCAAATGAAATTTTCACACTTGCTTTGATAAACTTCCTGAAGGAACGAAACGCATTCGCATATATTTTTTTTCTTTTTTATATTGCTTTTACAATATATCTAATTTATATTTTGCACACACACACACACACACACATATATATATATATATATACAGATTGAGAGGGATAGAGAGAGCAGTGGATATATAGAAGTTCTTTTCATATTTAAAGTGTACGTGTTTGCATATATATATATATATATATATATATATATATATATATATATATATATATAATTGTATTTACGCGTGCCAGTGAGTTGTATCTGTGTGTGTGTTCGTTTTATCTTCGCATTTGTGTGTGCGTGAGATTGCGTGCGTGTGCGTGTTGTACGCACTCGTGTATGAGCGCTTGCGTGCGTGTATGTGAGTGCGTTTGCGCACGCGCGTGTGTGAAACTGTTCGTGTATCTGTGTGTGTGTCTGTGTGTGCATGCTTGTGTAGCTTTTATCCCTACGGAAATTCCAAAGTAAAATTTCCGCACGATTCTGTTTCGTTCATTTCGCGCTAATGACTTTGGAAAATGCATGAACCCACTTCCCCACAGATATGGATTAAATAGTATGGCAAATCGGTTTTGCCCCTTTGTAAGTGATGGGCGGTTTAGTAGAAGAGCAAGCACTGAATTAAAATCCAATATGAAGAGGGATGTCCTCCGTCTGTTCCGATTGTACAAGGCACACGACTGTTGCTATGGCTTTAATATATGTAGTGCCCTTATTGACCAAATAAATTACCATAGTTGAAATAATATTTTTTTTATTGTCTGTGTGAGGATTTTCAATTATAAATCAGTTTTATTTTTCTCAAGGATGTTTTATTGAATGTGATTTAAAAAACATTTCCCACTGATATTTATTTCAATTTCATATTGCTCTGTGAAGGCTGTGCGCAAATTAGTGAATTAATTTTCTCGAAGTGGAAGAGTAAGTTTTTATTATAGAACGGGATTTATACAAGCGAAAAGGAGAAACAGTGTGAGTGGTCCGATTGTGCTAATCAAACACAATGGGAAAACATGATTAAATTCAAGACTGAACTTACATGAAAATGAATTTACATGCAGATAAAAAGTTTTTCATAAATATAAGAACCGGACAATACATTTTCAAACTTACATTGAAACGACATGAAGTTTTTTTTTTTAATGATTTTGAGAATAATTTTTTTCCGCTCTTTGTGTATTTTGAGAACGTCTTTCTTGAACTTAAACGGTAGACCACAGTATTTTTGTTCTTATAGTTTATGTTGACACAGATGGAATACTGTAGCCCAATGTATATTTTCTTAAGAGCAAGGAGGGTGTCACTGCTTATTCGATCCTTTCTGGTTTTCTTGTCTGGCTATTGTATGTTCGTATGTTAACACGCATTTTGTAACTTTGTTTATTTTGGTGTGGCCCGAACTATTACAAGATGTTCAATTGTCAAGTTGATCAGATGTTTTCCACACGAAATACTATTTGCTGACTAAATGTCACGTTATTTTTTGGCAAAATTCAGACATAAAGAGGTTAGAAACACATTTGTATCAATATTATTTAATTTTCTTTTTTTTACGATACCACAATAATAATTACAAAGATTATACTTTCATAGGCTTAAAGTTAATCTTAGATGTATGTAATTTTTCCAGATCTCTATTTCTACCAAGCTATAGACAAAAGGGAAGCGTTTGTAGCGTAACGTATAGAGATGCGGGAAACGGTTTCGAAATTCGGTCAATCTTTTAGGTTAACTTTCGCGCTGTCTTTGGAACAGTTGCGAAATTTACTCCATCACCAACTATGGTTTAAATAGCAAGGTACCCTGGGTTCTCTAGCGTTGGATGGTGACATAGTGACGTGCAGAGAAATCATTCCATTATTATGTTAACTAACAGCTAATAATTGGAAAAGAACCGTGAAAAATATAATGTTCTACTCTTTAAACGGACATGGTGCTAATAAATAGTAAATACGTGTTTGCTTTTAAGAAAAACGCCGGCGAAATTTTGCTTACATCTCATATTAGAAAAAGCTTTTTCCGAATATATTTGCAAATTTTATTTTCATCATTGTAGAATTTAATATCATATTCCTGTTGAAAATTATTTGGTTACTTACAACAACTTTCTCGTATCCGTTTGTGAAAATTCGCTTAAACTTTCATAAATTGCTACATACTAAAGATAACATTTTATCGCCGTGAATCTGAAGTAAACACAACAAAAAATTTCAATTTTACAAAAAAAAAAAAAATTAAAATAAACAGAATAATTAAACTATTTTCATACAGGAATATTGCAGAATTTATCGACCGAAATATTCAGTTAAAAACGAAGAAAACAACGCGTAAAATATTCAAGGACTAATACAATATTACTTTGCACAATACCAATAAAAGTAGGGAAATAAATGCATTAAAATAAAACAGAAATGCGAATAATTTTGAAAATTATCAAGAATGAAAAGGACAAATTAGAATCAAAATTATTCTAAATAAATTTTTGTTGCTATGGTGTAAGGACTTCACAGAAACCATTTTGAAAAGAATCTATGCTGTTTTAAACTAAATTTCGAACAAGTGAATATTAATATTCCATATATCATTTCAGAAAATATCTTCATGTTTCTATAACTAGATTTTCAGCCGGTCAGATTTCCAACGTTACTGAGATATACATTGCAACAAAAAAAAAAAAAGAAACATTGACATTTTACAGTGGAGTAATGAATAGCGGCTCGGATCGAGTAATCGGAGAGACGGGTTCGAATTCCAGTCGAATCCATTACATTCACTTACGTGCTAATTCCCCTGGGAGAAGTATGAATACTCTTCTTCTGACTTAGTTTTGGATAAATAGCAGGACAGACTGGGTTCTCTAGACTTGGATGTCAACTGGTCTACAGCAGAAAGAAATAGTAGCATACTGCGGGAAAAATCTGCCTCGTCAGTCATGTATCGAAAGATACATGATCACCCATGCGTGTATCACGCATAGCACATAACTGACTGACTGAGATTAGGATAGCAGTCTTATACTTCACTAAATAATGACGAAGTTGTGAACTTAAGAAAACATCTGGAAAACATCTTCCTGTCCGTTGTAGATCTTCATAAGGTTGTCTATCTCTCCTACTCCTTTTGTTTCAACTATTTATATAATCACATTATTTGCTGATTTCTTTTGTTCTTCATGCCTTTCAACATGCCTTGTGAGTGTCTGATTTTCAAGGGTCTCTCTTTACATTATGTCATAGAAATTTCAACTGTCTTTTCTGATTCTAAAAATATAGACGTTTTTTTTCCTTTCTATTTTCATTAAAAAATCCCTCAATGCTTGCTAATTCAATCTATGGTATCCTCAGTATCCTTCAGTTACTTAAGTCCCTTCTTCATCTGCTAGGAGATTGTCCCAAATATTCTTGTTTCGTAAAGCGTTTGGAGAGAATTTTTCCCTAATCAAATTCGTCTTTGGATTTCGGTGTCAAATTTTCTATACTTTGTTAAAGATCCCCTTATATATTAAGATTTTTGCAAGTGCTTGATTTCGGTGTTTTTCATCAGTTCTTCTTGGACTGTTTCCCATCTGCACGTAATTATAAAAAAAGAAAAGAAATCCATTAGTCTGAATAATTAATTGATTTATGTAAAATACTTCCTGTTAGAAAATGCGCTTATTGAAATGTGAGGATACAAAAAACAAAGACATAAACTAGCATTATTTGAACTATTTTTTCGCATATTGGTTGATACAGATGTTATTAAAGATACAACGTTTTGAGAAAGAGCCATCTAGTCATCCTCAGTAGTTGCCCATTGACTGAATATGAAATATCTGTTGCTTTCTGTGATAAATTGTAACCGCGACGTTACAATGAATTGATGCTTTACTACGTAATCTAGTGATTAAACTCCCGTGGCAGTATAGCTGACCACTCGTATTAGAAGATACCCGTCAATTAGGGCGGCTAACCGATTTCTATTTGTAGACGCTTGCTCTGGCAAATTTTATTTATTCAACACGCATCAAACCCACCTGTGGTTTATACGGCAACTATGCTGAACAGACCTTAGTTCCAACTTCTGAGAAAGAGAAAGATATCTAGCGTGATCAACAATGCCCTCGGCCACGATGACTAGTGACTTCGTGCCAGGACAACTATCGATGGTTCCCAAGAGTTCCATATACCCAATTTCATTCACAAGGTATGGCTCAACCCGTTGTATGGTATTCAGACACTTTCCAAATGTGCCGCACGCATGGATCGAGGCCTCCAGTCTCGTAACATCAAGAATTCTCGTTCCTGACAAATCGACCATGTTGAGAATGCGAATGTTTTAACCATTTGTGCCACGTGACAGTAACACATATATAATCAACGCCAATATCAATTGCACCACCAATGTTTCGAGAAAGAGCCATCTGGTCATCATCAGCAGTAGCCCATTGATTGGCTATGAAATATCCGTCGTTTACTATGAGAATTTGTATCCGCAACGTTATGATGAATAGGTGCATTACTACCTAATCTAGGGAGTAACAGAATTAATTTCAACTTGGAACTAATTTCAACTCGGAAATAATTTAATCTCGGAATTGATTTAAACTTGGAACTAATTTCAACTCAGAATTAATTTCAACTCGAAATTAATTTCAAATCTGAAATAATTTCAACTCGTTTTAAAAACCCTATCCCTAACCGTAAACAAAATCCTGACCCCTAACCTTAACAATTAGTTTCGAGTTGAAATTAATTCCGCGATGGAATTAATTCCGAGTTGAAATTAATTCTACACCCAAATCTAGGGATTAAACTTACTACCACTGCGTGGCAATAACACATAGATAATCAACTCCTATATAAACTACACAACCCTGCCGATGCTTACATCACTACTCAGGGTAATTTCCAACATAATCATTGAAACAGAATATGATTATTTCGGTCTTAATTCCTATGATTAGCAGTTATCATTATTTCCACCCGGATTAATGATCTCGTTTTTGTTGAGATTATAGCAATGCTGCGATTGTTGAGCTCTCCGGACATCCTTAGCTGTCGCCGATCCGGTTAAACTTCAGGTAAATTCGAACGGAACACTTTTATCTAAGGTGGTAGATTTTATTACTATTTCTTCTGTCCATGTCGAGGGTAAACTTGTTTTGTTCTGCTTTGCTACTGTTCGCTTACTGATCGAGTTATTTCCACTTTTGAGAATAAAACCACAGGGATTGAACTCACGAGTAATAAAGACAGAATAATTAATGAACGATTTTAAGAGACCAGAGTGAAGAAGACCGGAGAGTATAACGACCGAAACGTTTTTTTTATAATGGCGAGACTATCAATCGGAATGAATTATTTAAATGATAAGTGTATTATGAATTGATTTCAGTAGCAAACATTTTCGGAGCACGTATCTGAATTCAAAAGAATGCGAGCAATTTGTGCTCGAGAAACAACATTCAGTTATGGGCGAGGAAATAAAAAAAATAGATCGATATAGGACAATGAATCAACGTATCGGTGATTCTATCGTTGACATTTTACATGATAATTCGACGCGAATAAAATTAACATGACCGGGTTTATTTCTGTATGTGTTGTTGTCATGGCAAACCACCAATTAATTGTCAAGGAACACATCGACAAAAGATTCAAAATTAACAAAAACAAAACGAAAACCCAAGAATGTACGATATGGGGAAACACACACACGCACACACACACACACACACACATATATATATATATATATATATATATATATATATATATATACAAAGATCCGAAAATTATCTGACGTTTACAGGTAGGAAGTAAGATGGTGATTTTGGAAAATAGTTCTCCAGAGACTGGAACGAATATATTAGAACAGATAAATAAATATGAAGTCAGAAATGAAGAGGAAAAAGGGCGAGAAAAACAAAAGTGATCAAAATTATAGATATTACAGAAATGTAGATGATAAAATTATAGATATTTTCATCAGATAAGGGAGAGTTGTGTTCAGAGAAAGAAGGAAATAATACACATGATTAAACGTTCAAGGGAACGAATGGACCAGGCAGAGATAGATAGATAGATAGATAGATAGATAGATAGATAGATAGATAGATATGAACAGACTAGGACAAATAGATAGATATGAACGAACTGAGATAGATAGATAGATAGATAGATAGATATGAACAGACAAGGATAAATAGATAGATATGAACGAACTGAGATAGATAGATAGATAGATAGATAGATAGATAGATAGATAGATAGATAGATAGATAGATATGAACAGACTAGGACAAATAGATAGATATGAACGAACTGAGATAGATAGATAGATAGATAGATAGATAGATAGATAGATAGATAGATATGAACAGACTAGGACAAATAGATAGATATGAACGAACTGAGATAGATAGATAGATAGATAGATATATATATAGATAGATAGATAGATGAACATGTTTAGATAGATAAATAGATAGATAGATAGATAGATAGATAGATGAACATGTTTAGATAGATAGATAGATAGATAGATAGATAGATAGATGAACATGTTTAGATAGATAGATAGATAGATAGATAGATAGATAGATAGATAGATGTACACAAAGAAACCTGGGAACCTCGTTAAATATTAGCAAACCTCGTCAGATCGAAAGGAAGAGAGATATATTGTTTGATATGAGGTGAACTTCTCCGTAGGTTTACAAAAATATTTTTCGGGGAATATTGAGTATATCTTGTCTTTAATATAACATTTACTTTTTACAAATCATATCTACTTAATTCAGTGGCATATATATATATATATATATATATATATATATATATATATATATATATATATATATATATATATATATATATATATATATATATATATATATATATAATAGTTAGGAAATAATCTGTTAGCATTTCAGCTCAAAATTTATCTATTAACTCCTGGGGCAGGCAACGCACCTTATGATCCATCTTTGACAATATGGTTAAGCTGAGACATATATACACATAGATATATAGATATTGTTAGACTTAGTGAGATATAGATATTCAAATGTAGATATTCTTATTCTTAGCTAGCGAGATAGATCGATTGGCTTACATCCATACAGATAAATAGATAGATAGGGAGAGAGACAAGCTACCTGGTTTGGTAGTTAGATATTATTAGCCTTACATATATAACAGATAGATAGAGAGAGAGAGAAAGAGATGGAAAGAGAGGGAAAGAGAGAGAAATATTGATAACAGACTGTAACAGATAGATAGATAGATAGATAGATAGATAGATAGATAGATAGATAGATAGATAGATAGATAATGAGAACAAACTGGAAAGGATAGATAGATACGTAGATAGATAATGAGAACAAACTGGAAAAGATAGATAGATAGATAGATTATGAGAACAAACTGGTAAAGATAGATAGATAGATAGATAGATAATGAGAACAAACTGGAAAAGATAGATAGATAAATGAGTGAAACATAAATATTAAGATCCGAATTTTTTAAAAAAATCAACATAATACTTATTAGAGACAAATAGAGAAAATGAGAAAATGTCTAGTTTTCTTTTCTATATTTTTTTTTTTTGTTTTAGCAAAATTCCGGCGCAAAAAAAGCGAGACAAACCTGCCTGCACTTTACATTAAACGCAGGAAATAAGTTTCCCTGTTCTATTTCCATACATTATTGAAGAATTATTCGAAATTGTCTTCCTCTTGCTTTTGCTCTTATTATTGTTTTTTTTTTTTTTTTCAAAGAACATCCCAAATATATTTATGTAGAAAGAATAAAACCACTTGAAGGTAATTGCAAAATAACAACACGTAAATAGTGTTCGCCCAATTTGCAAAGACCGGACGGACAAACTAAAAATACACTCTGATGCGAAAAGCTGAAACAGGTGCAAGCAGCAAAGCGTAAAAACAATAGGAAACAAGTGAAAATAAATTAAATGAAACGATAACTCGAAAGAAAATGAATAAAATTTCTTCTTCATTAATGTACCAAATCCTTTTTGGTCGTGATAGCTATGGCTCTCCACAACTTTCAAAGCTTAAATTATTTTGACATGGTTTACGATTCCTCTTTTCTCTGATTTGCACAAAAGAAAAAGTTCCGTTTTGTTTGACACAAAATCTTTAAGCAGTTTACTCGTAGTTTTCTCCTACTTCTTCGGCTATCACTATACCCTGCAAGTTTTTTTCTTTAATTATCCAGGCCCTCTTTATTATCTATGCGTGCAAGAAATTCCTTGTTTTTCTTCTTTTTAAATCTTTATCCCACCCCGCATGACCAATCGATGAATTTGCAGTGTAAAATAATCGTTGTTATGAAGAATGAATCTCTCAAACGTGACATTAAATTTTATTTCACTCCGAACTTTGTTGGCTAGCCGATCGTATGTCATGGGTTTCTCTGCGTCCATAGACCAGATTTCTCACCTTGGTCTAAGAGTTGAATCACATTCCTTTCCTACGCGTTCGTTAGTGAGATTATTTCTAGTAAGGAAGTCACATTTGGCTCCTTTGTGGAAACGAATCCCAAGAGGATGCATTCCAGGACACAGTCATCTTAACCTGTTCAAGACTAGGGTTAACTGTTATCTTCCTCAAATACGCCATAAGTTATACTTCTTACTATTCTATACCTTGAATGGATCTTGGCTCTTGTTCGCGGTGAACATCACATGATTGTATAAAAAAAAAACAAAAAAAAAAAACAAACATGTAAGTCTGGCGGATCTGCAACCCACGGCTGGAAGATAATCTTCCAGATGAACCCGCCGGTGTACCTTTCGTCTCTGATGATCACGTGTGGCATTATGTACAAAATCTCTCCTGGAATTATTTGTAATGATTCCACTATATAAAGACTCAATATCCGCTTTGAAAGCCATTTCTCTGTCGATTCAATGACGTTCATGTGTGAGGAAATTCTCTGGAAAATCTCGCTAACCTGTCCATTATTACAGTTTATCTAACCAACCTTTTATGAGAAGGTTCGATTTACATTGATGATTTGGAACTTTTATCCATTTTACAAGTGAAATCTCCTCAAAATACCCTATTTTAATGCGATTAAGCTTTGATCAAATATTTGTACAATTTTGTAGTATGTTTGTTATTCTATACAATATTTTACATATCAAAGTCCTGAAGTTCCAAACAAATTGTGAATAAAATATTCAGTTTGCATTTAAGATTTGTACTTCTACCAATCTATTTTATATGTACATTCCTGTAGTTCGACTTCCTTTTCATCCGACAAATATTTAATAACAATATTTTATATCACATCTACACTTTATATTTCTGTTAATACATCAGACTTGTATAATTTTTGTAATTCAATGTTGGGTTAAATATTTACGATTTTTTAAAAATTTATTATTTGTGTTTCTTTATATTTAGATTGCGTTAAAATGCTATAGATGGATTCGATGTAGACGTGAAGATATTTTAAAACTAATAATCAACTGATAAGCAGGTTAAACTTAGAAGTATGGAGTTTAAATTACACTCAATATATCTATCTGTATATCCACACACACACACGCGCGCGCACACACGCACATATATATATATATATATATATATATATATATACATATATATCTGGTGCAACAGTATATTTGTAAAAACAATACGCTAGAGTAAAGATAGATTAGTGGTAGAAGTTCTGACTGAAAACAAATTGGTTCGGCTTCGATCCTGGCTTGAGACATTTGGATGTTTATTTTCACAGAGACAGTACTGTCTGCGAATGACGTAATTTAGCTCTTGAAAATATATTTCAATTGAGACCTGTTAAGTGATAAGCTTATTCTATAAACAACAGCCACCTGTGCTAATGCAAAGCTCTTCTGTAAAATGAATGGATCACTCCGGCTGATTGGCATTTGTTTACATTTGTAAAAACCAGTCCGTTAGATTTAGTTCAGCTAAATAGAGTTCAGGGGTAGAAGCTCTAATTGACACCAAGTCAGTTCGGTTTTGATCCTAGATTGAGGCATTCGGAGATCTAGTTGAACTGAGGAGCGAAAACAGCGAAACAGTACTGTGTTCGAATGAGTGACAGTACTATATATATTGAATGCCAAAGCAAAATTGTCTAAATCGTGTAACTGCATAATATAATTATCAATCGTACAAAATTTTTAATATATAAAAAATCACTAAAGTGTGAGTTTCTTTTTTTTCAGGTTTTCAGATAAGGCATTTAGCTTGACATCATTTTTGTAAGAATCACTGTACAAAAATATCTTATTCAACTAGAAAGAGAACAGGTTAAAATCGTTTTGTGTCAAACGCAATAGTGAGAGAGAAAATACCATTGAGACACTCAGTAATCCTACGAAAATTCATACTGGCTTCTATCTTCAAAATCACTTCAAGAACAATCAGCTTAACTGTGAGTAAATAGAAAAAAAAGGAAGGAACAGTAGAGAGAAAAAGCAGATCAGGAGGTCACAACAAGAAGAGGGATACTCATTTCAACTTAGATCAAAAGAGATCAATTAGAAAGGATACAACTCAATCCATTATACGTTTCTTACTTAAGAGAGGAATCTCAGCTATGACAGTGCAAAAAGCAGTGAAAAAAGACTTGAAAATGAAATCATATGTGAGGCAGCTGGCTATTTCAGAAAAGAAAGAAGGTAAAAGAGAGAGAGATAAAGAGAGAGAGATAAAGAGAGAGAGAGAGAGGATTATTTTGAATAAATTGGAAAATGGTACTGGAATAATGCATTAAGAGACGAGGGGCGCAATGCCAATCTATATTTCAAGGACCAAGTAAATAAAAAAAAAGCAGGTGACATTAAAAAAGGAATGTTATCTGGTTCAACCCACACTTTAGTGAAAATATTTTTTAGCCTTTTAAATAAGCATTCCTAAAAACTTCCGGTTTATACAAATTGTTTATTTGCAGCACTATCGAGTTGAGATACAGTTGCACTAGAAATATAAGCGTTTTTTTTTCATTTATTTTTGTACCTTTCACAGGAAAATTTCTAATTCCGACACGAACTTAGTCTATACAACAGGGTTGAATAAAACTGACAAATTTTGTCGGCTGAAATAAGCCTATTCCCCCTATGAGATAATTTTGGATTTTATTGTGTACTATATATATATATATATATATATATATATATATATATATATATATATATATATATTAAAAAATGTGATTCCGTTTTTCAAGAAAGGATAAAAAAATAAATACGATTAATTATTTTACCTATTATCAAAAAAGCAATCACCTTCACTCACATTGATTACAAACGCGGTCAAATTGATATTTCTTAATTCCATGTTTAAAGAATTTTCAGTTTATTTTCTCAGAAAAAATAGTTTTTTTTTTGTTAATTTTATTCTTTTTTCTCTGAATATTCTGCCATTTATGAATAGTTCTAATGCTGAAAGAAAATAAAAATCTGCAGCTATAAAATTACAATTTTTCTATTTAACAAAACAATGAATATTTGCAGTGTTGGCTCTTCCATGCTCTCTTATCCCCTAAAGAATGACGCATTTCTTATTCATCCAGCCACAAAGCAAGGTTTTCTGTGGATGGAATTCTGGTTTGCGTTTTAGTACTATTTCTCATTTTGTGATATTATTTTTTCATGGTTTTCTGTTGAAATTCAAAAGACCTTTTTCATCGCCAGAAATAATGCGATATAAAAATTTAAGTTTACCATTTTTTGTCAAAAAAAATGCTACAAGTGTTGTAAGGTTTTCGGATGTCGTATTCTGCTCTCAAGTAAAAGAAATCTAATTTCCCACTCTGCATATTTTCTCCATTCGCTTCGTAGGTTTTCGAAAATGACACCTTCAGTTTTTGCATCTATGTTTGGGGCGGACGAAATTCAGCAGATTCTTTCAGAGTGGATCGACTTCCTGTAGTAAGCTTGACGGACATGTCAAAATCACAATTTAAAACATTTTAAACAAAAGCTGCTATATAGTAGCCGTTAGTCACATAACCTATTAGGGTGACGGAGCAACCACAAATACTGCAACATCAGAAAAATGGACAAGATAGTTTGAAGGAGCTCAACCATGTCTAGGCTGGTTTGAATTCAGAGATTTACTTCTCCTGAACCAGTTGCCATCGAAAGCAAAAAGTAGTGTCATGGGCAAAATAGCCTTGTAAATCCCAACAAACTCTAGGGTAGTGTAAAATAGTTTTCCTTTCCATAGAACGGATTTCAGCCCAGGCTATAGAACCTAGTCCGTTCTACTATTTATCCATATCTGGGAGGGAGAAGAGAGAGATCCATAGAGTATCCAAGGCTATTGCCATATAAGTGAAGGTAATGAACTCTGCTGTATTCGAACTCGGCTCTCCGATTCCTGAAACTGAGCCACGATCCATCACACCAACGTTACACGAATAAAAATGTATTTTAGATTAGTAAAACTAAATATATTTTATTTATATTATTCGGACTATTGTCCTCATCTTTGTAGCCATATTTATTACAACGTTTCGGCCGTTGTACGCTCCGGCTTTCTTCAGGTTGATGGAATGTCGAACTTAACTGTTTATTTCGCTCACTGGGGTAGAATGTTCTTGTTCCACTTGCCATGTTTAATGGATGTCAGTTATCACTTATACCCTGTTAATATCCCTCTGAATATTCTCCAATGGCTTAACCGATTATTGAACTCACACGCTTTGGGTCATTTTACTGGATCTAACCAACGTCTTTATCCACTGTACCATGTGTCCTTGAGAAAACGTTGTAATAAATATGGCAACAAAGATGAGAACAATAGTCTGAATAATGTAAATAAAGTACACAATACCTCACCTCAGAAATATAGACATATACTAAATATATTTTAGATTAAGAAAATAATGTTTTCTCTGGAAACAACTAATTATTTCAAGAAACACAAATGGAATTATACCTTGAAAGGACATTGTGAAACGTAGTTTTCCCTCTGGATTATATTAGAACAACAGAACGTATACTTTCACTAAGTTTACCTGCTTTACACACTATAAGGCATGCCGAAAACGTCGCCAAAAATCTTTCACGCTTCGTTTACATTTGCATAGCGCATAGATTTCCAAGTCAGACACAGTCAGACACTGGGTACTTACAAAATGTCTGGCATGCTACTCGATCCGCGTCTTAACACTCCTAAAACCTCACGTAACGGATCTGTTTGTCCCAACGAAGGAGGATCAGGGGGCGGGTATCTGGAGCATTATCAGATCATTTTTGCCTACACTAGAGAAAGAACTATGACTCTTACCCACCGGAAAGACTAGAAGGGCATGGATGTCAAACCCGAGGACTTGACTGTCACCATTCTATCCTGCAGATAAACGCAGGTGTCAAGGATGTGGACAGACCGCAAATCTTCAACTTAATACTGCATTGCATGTTAAGGATCAGTTGCCCTCTCCATAATTTATGGAGGGGGCAGTTGGACGCTGGATGGACACTTCGACATCGTGTAATGGTTAGCAAACTTGTTTCGCTAGATTAGTTACGTCTGAATAATGATTTCTATGCTCATTGGTTTTCCCATACTTCCGCTCGTGTGCAATACTAAACTATGCTTCGAAAATCATCATAATCCATGAAGATTTTGTATTTATTCACTAGCTACAGGCTAGTAAGTAGTAATATTGACCTGACCTTAAATACATCTTCCTTATAGATCTCCGTTATTAGTATCTGTCTATATTTCTGAGATGTGGTATTATCTACACTACCATCCTAATCTTTCTTGTCATATTTATCACAACGTTTCGTTATGTGGAACTAGAACTCTCTACATCAACGAGCGGAATAAAGGGTTTAGTTCGACATTCCAACCAAGTAAAGAATGCCGTATCGTACAGCATTGTGATAAATATGGCAACAAAGATGAGGATAATAATCCGAATAATGTAAATAGTGTATTTTCGTTATCGAATAAAACAAACAAAATGGAAAAATGAAGGACACTCGTAATTGAGGGCAAATATGCATTTGCATATCTTATTGTCTATGGCGTTAAGACTATTTTTAAAAAAATATTTCATCTTGTTATACAATTCTGCAGTAAAGACAAAAGTTTTATATCTTGGCAGAAATAATTCACTATTTTTACATTTCGTTTCAGAGCACAGTGAGGCGCTATATAATGAAATCCGAGAAAAACTAATTGTAAATAGCACAAGCAAAGCCAGTACCAGCGTCATCATGGCCGGCGAACCATTCGAATATATGTCCTGTTTCAAATGCTTGGGAAAAAAAAACCCTATCAAGAGAATAGTTCTAATGCTGAAAGAAATTTAAAATCAGCAAATATAAAATCTGGTGAGTAATTAACATGTGGAAGAATATACCAGACTAAAGATTTAATTTTTGATTGGTGCATTTTGATCTTGTAATTGTCATACTGGAGTATTACAACTTTTCTATTTAACAAAACAATGAATATTTGCAGTGTTGGCTCTTCCATGCTCTGTTATCCCCTAAAGAATGACGCATTTCTTATTCATCCAGCCACAAAGCAAGGTTTTCTGTGGATGGAATTCTGGTTTGCGTTTTAGTACTATTTCTCATTTTGTGATATTATTTTTTCATGGTTTTCTGTTGAAATTCAAAAGACCTTTTTCATCGCCCGAAATAATGCGATATAAAAATTTAAGTTTACCATTTTTTGTCAAAAAAAATGCTACAAGTGTTGTAAGGTTTTCGGATGTCGTATTCTGCTCTCAAGTAAAAGAAATCTAATTTCCCCCTCTGCAAATTTTCTCAATTCGCTTCGTAGGTTTTCGAAAATGACACCTTCAGTTTTTGCATCTATATTTGGGGCGGACGAAATTCAGCAGACTCTTTCAGAGTGGATCGGCTTCCTGTAGGAAGCTTAACGGACATGTCAAAATCACAATTTAAAACATTTTAAACAAAAGCTGCTATATAGTAGCCGTTAGTCACATAACCTATTAGGGTCACCGAGCAACCAAAAATACTGCAACATCAGGCTGGTTTGAATTCAGAGATTTCCTTCTCCTGAACCAGTTGCCATCCAAAGCAAAACGTTGTATGTCATGGGCAAAATAGACTTGTAAATCCCAACAAACTCTAGGGTAGTGTAAAATAGTTTTCCTTTCCATAGAACGGATTTCAGCCCAGGCTATAGAACCTAGTCCGTTCTACTATTTATCCATATCTGGGAGGAAGAAGAGAGAGAGAGAGAGATCCATAGAGTATCCAAGGCTATTACCATATGTGAAGGTAATGAACTCTGCAGTATTCGAACTCGGCTCTCCGATTCCTGAAACTGAGCCACGATCCATCACACCAACGTTACACGAATAAAAATGTATTTTAGATTAGTAAAACTAAATATATTTTATTTATATTATTCGGACTATTGTCCTCATCTTTGTAGCCATATTTATTACAACGTTTCGGCCGTTGTACGCTCCGGCTTTCTTCAGGTGGTTGGAATGTCGAACTTAACTGTTTATTTCGCTCACTTGGGTAGAATGTTCTAGTTCCACGTGCCATGTTTAATGGATGTCAGTTATCAGTTATATCCTGTTAATATCCCTCTGAAAATTCTCCAATGGCTTAACCGAGTATTGAACTCACACGCTTTGGGTCATTTTACTGGATCTAACCAACGTCTTTATCCACTGTACCATGTGTCCTTGAGAAAACGTTGTAATAAATATGGCAACAAAGATGAGAACAATAGTCTGAATAATGTAAATAAAGTACACAATACCTCACCTCAGAAATATAGACATATACTAAATATATTTTAGATTAAGAAAATAATGTTTTCTCTGGAAACAACTAATTATTTCAAGAAACACAAATGGAATTATACCTTGAAAGGACATTGTGAAACGTAGTTTTCCCTCTGGATTATATTAGAACAACAGAACGTATACTTTCACTAAGTTTACCTGCTTTACACACTATAAGGCATGTCGAAAACGTCGCCAAAAATCTTTCACGCTTCGTTTACATTTGCATAGCGCATAGATTTCCAAGTCAGACACAGTCAGACACTGGGTACTTACAAAATGTCTGGCATGCTACTCGATCCGCGTCGTAACACTCCTAAAACCTCACGTAACGGATCTGTTTGTCCCAACGAAGGAGGATCAGGGGGCGGGTATCTGGAGCATTATCAGATCATTTTTGCCTACACTAGAGAAAGAACTATGACTCTTACCCACCGGAAAGACTAGAAGGGCATGGATGTCAAACCCGAGGACTTGACTGTCACCATTCTATCCTGCAGATAAACGCAGGTGTCAAGGATGTGGACAGACCGCAAATCTTCAACTTAATACTGCATTGCATGTTAAGGATCAGTTGCCCTCTCCATAATTTATGGAGGGGACAGTTGGACGCTGGATGGGCACTTCGACATCGTGTAATGGTTAGCAAACTTGTTTCGCTAGATTAGTTACGTCTGAATAATGATTTCTATGCACATTGGTTTTCCCATACTTCCGCTCGTGTGCAATACTAAACTATGCTTCGAAAATCATCATAATCCATGAAGATTTTGTATTTATTCACTAGCTACAGGCGTATATCATAAGTAGTAATATTGACCTGACCTTAAATACATCTTCCTTATAGATCTTCGTTATTAGTATCTGTCTATATTTCTGAGATGTGGTATTATCTACACTACCATCATAATCTCTCTTGTCATATTTATCACAACGTTTCGGTATGTGGAACTAGAACTCTCTACATCAACGAACGGAATAAAGGGTTCAGTTCGACATTACAACCACCTAAAGAATGCCGTAGCGTACAGCATTGTGATAAATATGGCAACAAAGATGAGGATAATAATCCGAATAATGTAAATAGTGTATTTTCGTTATCGAATAAAACAAATAAAAAGGAAAAATGAAGGACACTCGTAATTGAGGGCAAATATGCATTTGCATATCTTATTGCCTATGGCGTTAAGACTATTTTTAAAAAAATATTTTATCTTGTTATACAATTCTGCTGTAAAGACAAAAGTTTTATATCTTGACAGAAATAATTCACTATTTTTACATTTCGTTTCAGAGCACAGTGAGACGCTATATAATAAAATCCGAGAAAAACTAATTGTAAATAGCACAAGCAAAGCCAGTACCAGCGTCATCATGGACTGCGAACCATTCGAATATATGTCCTGTTTCAAATGCTTGGGAAAAAAAACCTATCAAGAGAATAGTTTTAATGCTGAAAGAAATTTAAAATCAGCAGATATAAAATCTGGTGAGTAATTAACATGTGGAAGAATCTACCAGATTAAAGATTTAATTTTTGATTGGTGCATTTTGATCTTGTAATTGTCATACTGGAGAATTACAATTTTTCTATTTAACAAAACAATGAATATTTGCAGTGTTGGCTCTTCCATTCTCTCTTATCCCCTAAAGAATGACGCATTTCTTATTCATCCAGCCACAAAGCAAGGTTTTCTGTGGATGGAATTCTGGTTTGCGTTTTAGTACTATTTCTCATTTTGTGATATTATTTTTTCATGGTTTTCTGTTGAAATTCAAAAGACCTTTTTCATCGCCCGAAATAATGCGATATAAAAATTTAAGTTTACCATTTTTTGTCAAAAAAAATGCTACAAGTGTTGTAAGGTTTTCGGATGTCGTATTCTGCTCTCAAGTAAAAGAAATCTAATTTCCCCCTCTGCAAATTTTCCCCATTCGGTTCGTAGGTTTTCGAAAATGACACCTTCAGTTTTTGCATCTATGTTTGGGGGCGAACGAAATTCAGCAGACTCTTTCACAGTGGATCGGCTTCCTGTAGGAAGCTTGACGGACATGTCAAAATCACAATTTAAAACATTTTAAACAAAAGCTGCTATATAGTAGCCGTTAGTCACATAACCTATTAGGGTCACCGAGCAACCACAAATACTGCAACATCAGTAAAAATGGACAAGGCAGTTTGAAGGAGCTCAACCATGTCTTGGCTGGGGTGAATTCAGACATTTCCTTCTCCTGAACTAGTTGCCATCGAAAGCAAAAAGTAGTATATCATGGGCAAAATAGCCTTGTAAATCCCAACAAACTCTAGGGTAGTTTAAAATAGTTTTCCTTTTCATAGACCGGATTACAGCCCAGGCTATAGAACCTAGTCCCTTCTACTATTTATCCATATCTGGGAGGGAGAAGAGAGGGAGAGAGAGAGATCCATAGAGTATCCAAGGCTATTGCCATATAAGTGAAGGTAATGGACTCTGCTGTATTCGAACTCGGCTCTCCGATTCCTGAAACTGAGCCACGATCCATCACACCAACTTTACACGAATAAAAATGTATTTTAGATTAGTAAAACTAAACATACATTATTTATATTATTCGGACTATTGTCCTCATCTTTGTAGCCATATTTATTACAACGTTTCGGCCGTTGTACGCTCCAGCCTTCTTCAGGTGGTTAGAATGTCGAACTTAACTGTTTATTTCGCTCACTGGGGTAGAATGTTCTAGTTCCACGTGCCATGTTTAATGGATGTCAGTTATATCCTGTTAATATCCCTCTGAAAATTTTCCAATGGCTTAAGCGAGTATTGAACTCACACGCTTTGGGTCATTTTACTGGATCTAACCAACGTCTTTATCCACTGTACCATGTGTCCTTGAGAAAACGTTGTAATAAATATGGCAACAAAGATGAGAACAATAGTCTGAATAATGTAAATAAAGTACACAATACCTCACCTCAGAAATATAGACATATACTAAATATATTTTAGATTAAGAAAAAAATGTTTTCTCTGGAAACAACTAATTATTTCAAGAAACACAAATGGAATTATACCTTGAAAGTACATTGTGAAACGTGGTTTTCCCTCTGGATTATATTAGAACAACAGAACGTATACTTTCACTAAGTTTACCTGCTTTACACACTATAAGGCATGTCGAAAACGTCGCCAAAAATCTTTCACGCTTCGTTTACATTTGCATAGCGCATAGATTTCCAAGTCAGACACAGTCAGACACTGGGTACTTACAAAATGTCTGACATGCTACTCGATCCGCGTCTTAACACTCCTAAAACCTCACGTAACGGATCTGTTTGTCCCAACGAAGGAGGATCAGGGGGCGGGTATCTGGAGCATTATCAGATCATTTGTGCCTACACTGGAGAAGGAACTCTGACTCTTACCCAGCGGAAAGACTAGAAGGGCATGGATGTCAAACACGAGGACTTGACTGTCACCATTCTATCCTGCAGATAAACGCAGGTGTCAAGGATGTGGACAGACCGCAAATCTTCAACTTAATACTGCATTGCATGTTAAGGATCAATTGCCCTCTCCATAATTTATGTAGGGGGCAGTTGGACGCTGGATGGGCACTTCGACATCGTGTAATGGTTAGCAAACTTGTTTCGCTAGATTAGTTACGTCTGAATAATGATTTCTATGCACATTGGTTTTCCCATACTTCCGCTCGTGTGCCAATACTAAACTATGCTTCGAAAATCATCATAATCCATGAAGATTTTGTATTTATTCACTAGCTACAGGCGTATATCATAAGTAGTAATATTGACCTGACCTTAAATACATCTTCCTTATAGATCTCCGTTATTAGTATCTGTCTATATTTCTGAGATGTGGTATTATCTACACTACCATCCTAATCTCTCTTGTCATATTTATCACAACGTTTCGTTATGTGGAACTAGAACTCTCTACATCAACGAGCGGAATAATGGGTTCAGTTCGACATTCCAACCACTTAAAGAATGCCGTAGCTTACAGCATTGTGATAAATATGGCAACAAAGATGAGGATAATAATCCGAATAATGTAAATAGTGTATTTTTGTTATCGAATAAAACAAATAAAAAGGAAACATGAAGGACACTCGTAATTGAGGGCAAATATGCATTTGCATATCTTATTTTCTATGGCGTTAAGACTATTTTTTTTTTAAATATTTCATCTTGTTATACAATTCTGCTGTAAAGACAAAAGTTTTATATCTTGGCAGAAATAATTCACTATTTTTACATTTCGTTTCAGAGCACAGTGAGACGCTATATAATGAAATCCGAGAAAAACTAATTGTAAATAGCACAAGCAAAGCCAGTACCAGCGTCATCATGGCCGGCGAACCATTCGAATATATGTCCTGTTCCAAATGCTTCGGAAAAAAACCCTATCAAGAGATGAGACCGGCAACAGAAACCCGCACACGGATGCCTACAGCAACAACAGCGATGACCAGACTCGAAACGATATGGAATATCAACATCAGCTTCCATACAAAGTTCAAGCCCTACAAATAGATTGTAAGACTTGGTTACTCCTAGCTGAGAAAGAAAAATTATCTCTTTTTTTGAAAGCAAATCCTTGAGAAAGCACGTCTGCATCTCCTACTGGGAACCCGAAACCAATGACTGTACAAAGCAAGTTAAAATGTCTCGTGGTTTATGAAGAATCGCTTCTTGGTAAACGTCATTAGATGTCATGGTTTGTCGAGTTTCCATGGTAAAAAGCCTCTGCAATATCACCATGCAAGGTACTGTGGAAGGCGGCGCAAGAGGTGGGGGGGCAACGCAAAATGTGATCAGACAACATCAGATAGTGCTACAGAATGATCATAGATATCTCGTTAGGTTAATGTAATCACAAATGACACAGTCACCATCAAAAGCGAAACTCTTTTCAAAAAAGCGGACCTTGAAGTGGTATGACTACGCCACAAAAGACATCATAATTCCACCGTCTTTGTACAAGGTACCGCCTTAGACAAAGGAGAAGAAATTGAGGTGGGAAAAAAGGGGCTTGCAACTGACTAATTCAGAGACTCAGACAATGGAACGCAGCTGAGACATAAGACGGGAGTAGGACAGGCGTTAAAATGCGCAGCGACCCTATGACCACACACGAATGATGATGATGATGATGATGGTGGTGGTGATGGTGATGATGATGATGATTATCTGAATGCCAACATAGGGAAAGTCTGAAAGTTGATGCAATTTTAAAATGACGAGACCTTTGTGCAACAAAAAACATTTTATCTTTGTCAAAAAAAAAAAAAATAAAAAATAAAAACTAAAACATCAGAAAAAAAAAGAAAAATTGGGTAAGATGTGTCGATCTGTGGACTTTCAGCGTATGTTTTACAAACTTCGGCCAGACAATTAAAGTTAAACTACAAGACTTTATATTGTAACTGCCACTTTCTTAAACCGGACAGTATCATGTAATCTTGCTAGTAATAAAACTAAAATGCTCGGATGCTGGTTACGTCTGGTGTGAATTGGGAGTAATAGTGGCTTGTCATATTGGTAAAGCACAGCACGGACACCACTAAGTTGGATAATCCGCTGTCCACTTTTCTCTTACTCCGTTTGAGCCTCGGGGGTCAACTCCATTCGAGGTGAGGGGCGGATCTGCGGTCGAAAAACGATGAAGGCATATCAACTAGCCGCTCAAACATTCAAGAAAGACTCATTCCTAATTTGATCGTTGTAAACACAGAAAAACGAAATGAAAAGCCCGAGGAAAATGGAGACATACTTCACGAGAGAACACTTTTTTCTTTTTTTTTATATTTTGGTTCGGGTTCTTCTAACGGTGTCTTTCTATCTTGTTTCAAAGATAGAATCTTAAAGGAAAAACGTTCTGCAGAAGAAATGCATAGAAAGCGATAGCCGGAAGGCAAGTTGTTCATATCTTTTCGGAAAATATCAATTGCGCAGTCGGTGAAATTCTGGTTTCAGAGTTTCGTTGGGAGACTAATGGAAGTGATACCGCCAAATTTCGAGTTCAAAAACTTCTTTGTTGATATCAGTTTTTTTTATAACTGTTTTAATCAATGAAATAGGCTTCATGTAGGAAGCAGCCGTTCTTAGCTAAACAGAAACTGATATGATTGGTAAATTACATGCATATTTACATACAAAAATATAGAAAAATGCATAAACCAACATATGGAGTTGTATAAACTTGTTTATATAAACGCATGCATATACACGCTTATATAAACAAAACTCATATAACTGGAAAGTATTATATAAATTATATATATATATATATATATATATATATATATATATATATATATATATATATATATATATATATATATATATATATCAGTCTGCATGCAAATTAAGTATATATATATATATATATATATATATATATATATATCAGTCGAATTCATTACATTTACATACAAAAATATAGAAAAATGCTTAAACCTACATATAGAATTATATAAACTTGTTCACATAAACGCATGCATATACACGCTTATATAAACCAAACTCACATAACTGGAATGTATTATATATATATATATATATATATATATATATATATATATATATATATATATATATATATATATATATATAATACTCTGCATGCTGATTCCGTACGGAAAGGTGGGAACCCTCGTCTTCTCCCCCCAGATATGGGTAAATAGCAAGACAGAGTGTGTTCTATAGCCTTGGAAGGCAATTGGTCTAGCGCAGAAAGAAATGCCAACCCAATGCCTGAAAAAAATCTGCCTCGTCAGTCATGTATGGAAATACACATAATTGCCTAAGCGTGTATCACACATGGTACAAAACTGACTGACTGACAAGCATCCTCATCTTTATTTTCGATATAACAACGTTTCTACCATTGTATCTTCCGCCCTTCTTCAGTTTTAATTGATCCAGATAACTTACAGGGAATTCCGAACTAAAACCTTCGTTTAATCTACGGAGGCAAACTATTCCCGTTCCGCTGTCTATGTCTCGGAATAGCTCGAATGCATATACAATCCCATACGTGCAGATAACCTTGGGAAAGGTATGAATCCTCATCTTATTCCCTCAGCTACGGATAAATAGCAAAACAGACCTGGTTCTATAGCAGTGGATTGCAACTTGTCTACCACATAAAGAAATGAAACCTACCTCAGGAAAAAAAATCTGCCTCGTCAGTCAGGTATCGTAAGATACATGATCTCCTAAGTGTGTATCACGTATGCCACATGACTGAATGGGTAACTGAATGAGAAAATGTGAAAAAAAAATATTAAAAGGAACTTTAATTAAAAGTTAAGCGTTTGTTAGATTACTTAACAACACCATATATATACCTTTGTATTTGTTTTATGTATGAATAATTCATGAATTAGTAAATTGATTGCACCTTTATTGAATATATATATATATATATATATATATATATATATATATATATATATATATATATATATATATGTAAATTGTTTAACCATTAATAATAATAAACAAGTTATGCTCGTCATATATTATAAAAAAAAATTAAGGCAATTGACCTTATAGTGTATAATAAAACTACAATCACACAACTAAATAATCTACGAAATCAAATGTAGTGTATCAATTTAGATTGTATCAGAGATTGTATCTGTGATACTAATAATAAATCCGCTACATATAATGGTTTTACGTTCTCCCGTAGATTTACATGTCACCTTTCGGATCTTAGTTCTATTAAACAAGATTTCTTAGAAAAACCCTAGCAATATGCATAATATTAGACAGATAGTAGTTGATAACACAATACTCAGACATACAGACAGTAAAAAGAAACTTTAGATATTGGAGGCCATCTACATTAAAATAACGCACCCAACAAAATTTCCTCCTCTCGTCTGGTATGGCGTCATAGAACCATCATGAATTTACGACCTGCTCCTGCTATACTGGGACCGTTATAGTTGCATAACAATCTTCTGTGTGAACTTAACAGAATATCATCTTTGATGGGAAGATCTTTGTTTAAAAGTCTGTATAAACAGTCTAAAGATGGGTCATGAGATTTGAAAGCTTAGATGAAGGAAAAACATAATAAAAAAATATCTAAAAGTTGTACAAATTTCGTCTTTATTTGCATCCGAATTTAAAGCAATCATACGAAGTTTCGAACGGCTCATGATCAAACAGAATAGACATTCATTTTCTGTTATATTTAACAATATATGTTTAAATAATGATCTTCTTCCCCAATACAATATATATATATATATATATATATATATATATATATATATATATATATATATATATATATATATATATATATGTATTAGATCAAAGAACATCTTAATGAAAATGATATCAAATGTTGGACAGTTTTTGTCTTTTTTTTCACCAGAAATTAAAGCAAATATAGAAACTTTAGAACGGCTCATGATCAGACATGCGAGATATTCATTGTATGTTATATTTAATAATTTATGTTTGAACACACACACACACACACATACACACATACACACACACACACACACACACACATATATATATATATATATATATATATATATATATATATATATATATATATATATATATGAAGGAAAATATACGGAAAAACAAACAAAAATCCGTATCGTTTTTGTTTTTTTGGGGGTTTTTTACGTATATTTTTCTTTATACTGTCGGATCTATATCCATATATTTGCTTACATCAAAAACACTAAGTATTCAGAGACGCGCTTGACCTTAAATTTAAGTTTCTTTTAATAATCTTCCCACTTTGTCATTCATTTTAGCTCTATTTGTATAAATGTTTCAGTTAACGACGACAGAAAAGGTACTGCGATGAAGATGTTATTCATTTTTTTCTTGTATTCGTATAACTGATTTATTCCACACTTGATATCCCCAAAATAAATCACCTTCTGCCTCGTGACATATCTAAGTTACGCTTAGAAAATCGCTGGATATTTGTCCATTAGCATCTAATATAAAACATAACCTACAGTCTTAAACTTGAGCAAAGGGTACAATACTAGAGTTCTCTACTACAACTCTATGCAACATCTTCAATTTTGTTTACTTGAACCCAACCTTTCATTTTATATAAATTTTGCGCACAGTAATCCAAGAGTCCCTAATCAAGTTACTCTCCTCTATCATATCCCCTTTCTGCTTCGTATTAACGTATTGCCCATCCTTAGAATATTGCTAAATATCTATGCAGATGTTACCACGGATTACGTATAAGTGGATCTCCAAAATTCTGCATAACAAGTCTTGAATTTGCTCTCTTCTCTTAAGCTAACTCTCAGAGTTCTATGGCAGGAGACTAGCTTGTAACATTCATTAGGACCAACCCTAAACTAGTACCGTTTCTTTCCCACTGGACAGAGCCTGAATTTTCTCAAGTTATCAGGCGCTTTTATACTCTCAATGAAGCTCTTTGCTTTGAACCTCTCTTGTGACTCAGGACTTTAAATGAAATTCATATATACGATCATCGCTAAAGATGCTAGTTGGTTCCTTGTTCCATCCCAAAATCTACTCGACTCTTACTTTACAATAGGCATATCTAAAAATAGAAATAGGGATTTGCTGTTATATCTCGTCTGTAGCTATCCAGTCATTATTTTCCAACACAAGCAGATTTCAAAGGCGTATTACTTAATTTCAACGCAACATCTTCCCATTGACATAACATAGCAATTCCTTGATTATTCTGTCAAAATATCCATCGTAGATGTTCAGATGAACTACATTCATTACCTCCATTAGTTTAAATATTTACGGCAAAAATAGGTCATGCTACGTACATAGTGTCGACACGCATTCATTCGTGTCTTATTCCTTTGTTAAAAAGGAATATTCACTAAGTGATACTATTCCTCAGAACCATTACTACCGTCCTGGGTATGATGATAAACTACATTCGGCAGCAAGGTATGTAATCGGGAAATTGGATATTTTGAGGAGCGTGGATCCACCTTTTAACTGCTGTCGTTCCAATGTCCACCATTGCAGAGGATTGTTTCACATGTTAGCGTTCTAACTATATGAAAAATACTTAACCCCAAAAATGGGGTCAAATATGAAAATATAAAAAAAACAAAACATTTTTTATATTCAAATATCAGCAATACATTTTCATCGCAAAAAAGATTACCAGCAAGAAATGTTTGAAAGAAAAATTATCAGCATTTAAAGAAATTAGCAGAAATATATTTTTGTAAAGAAAATTACTAATTCACCCCAAAATTTAAATTTCGACATTAAATGACTCATAATATGTTAATAAGCCGCTAAGCAAACAAAGAAATAAATCACCCATTTTCTAAGATATAGAACTTCATAATGTACTCTTACGCTCTCTCTTATGTCCATACAACGAAACTTTCCTTCTGTTTAATGCGTTTTGTGAATTTTATTCGACCCCAAATTTAATTATACATATACACAAAAAATAGGTTCATACTTGCGTATATACAATTGTATTATAACTTCCTTGAACATTTATGAAATAAATGCTCTTGAATTTTACATGTAGGCATTGAATTTGTGTCTTCACGATTTTGTTAATAATTTTTTATCGATTTTTTGCCAACTATTTAATCGATCTCAGGCGCAATAGTTTGTTTACACGAGTTTTAAGAAATATAAGATTACTACTTACCATATTAACGTTAAATTTATTTTTAAACTCATGTAAACAGACTAGTTATAAAGGGTGTTTCATTAAGACGGATCAAAGTCAGCACTAAATAAATCAAAGCTATTGGTGAAAATTTATTTATTTCTCTATTGGATTACGTCAGATAAGTCATGACAATTATGTATAAAAAATAATATCGCCCAAATATCCGTAAATCTGAAAGAAAAAGAAAAATTCTTAGACACTTAAATTTAATTCACATGTAAAATCGGTTCAAGTTATTGGAACAACCTTTATTACATTCTTTTGTTTCTCCTTCATTGTGTGTGTGTTTTTATAAAAAATAAAATGTCGAAATAAATTATTTTTACTATAATTTTATGAATATTTCTATCTTTTTTCTTATTAACATTGAGTGTATTTTTTCAGCCTCTATAGCAATATCATGAAATCTGAATAAAATAACTTCCGGCTAAACTTCATGTTCTAAGACAACAGCTGCCAATATTGCATGGATGTCGCCGTGACCATTTCAACCAGGGTAAAATAATAGCAAAAGCACTTTTACTCAGTGATAAAACAAAGATGGCGTAGAGAATCGAAAAGTATAGGTTGGTGTGATGCGTAATAATTGTTTGTCTTGCTTATCGAGAGTTTTTAGATGAACTGGTTTATGGAATATCCATGAAAATGTATCTAGACTCGAACACAGAACTTTAGCTCTAGAGTGAAATATGAAAATATTCCAACCACGTTGTTGGCCACGCAAATTCTTTATCACCAGTTATCATTAACCACGGACTCAACAAAATCCAGGTAGGTTTTGCGAACTGTTTATCCGAAAGCACCTCTACATATAGGTCTGTTAATGTAAGTAACGAGATTCTAGCCGTCCTCAATTTTCTGGGCCTATCGTGTAGCTTCCAAAACCCGGAGTTATCATTACTAGCTTAAATTATCATTAGTAGCTTGTCACGTGGAACTGTAATACAAACCTAAAGGCTATATTCCATACGAAATTAGACCAATTAGGCGGAGTTAATTGTTTTGTTTAAGCCAATTTCTTAATGAGTGGCGTGTTGATGAGCGTTGTTCATTACAGATCAAACCAGTAAATAGATTTCACTTCTTACAGACGGACACATTTTCCTTTCAGTTTCTTTAAAAGGAAAACGTCTTCATTGTAAATACACTCAGTAGTTGTTTAGTTCAAGAAAAGTGTTAGTAAAATTTCAAAACAAGAAGCTTAACAGAAGATTTTATAAATCATCGTATCGTGTCTCTTTTTCTCTATCCTCTTCACACTTTCTATTCGTTTCTGTCTTTATTTGCCATTAAATTTCGAAAGATACATTTTTTTCCCTTTATACCGATATCTTTGATTTTGTGTCTCCACTTAAGACTTTTTGTATTTATATGGCGGGGAGATGATGAGTAGATTTTTTTCCTTATTTGTCAGTCGATTTTAAAGGCGTTTTTTTTAGCGTTCGGCTGTCTTTGATACCTTCAAATCCTCTTTGTAAATTTGCTAAATTTATCCAGTTATGTGTTGTATTTGTCTTTGAAGTCGATGTTGATTGATTCGTGGATAAAGGGCGTCTCAGGTCAGTAGGAGTGATGGACAGAGTCAGACTAAGTGCAAGGTAAGTTACTCAGATTTATCTTCCTTAGTTGTACTCAACAATAACGAACCTCATTAAAAGTGTAAACTGAACTATCTTCAAAGTGTTTATATATAATAATGACCACATCTGTGTAGCATTTCTGATTCTAATTTTGATCACTTCAGGTTAGATTTTGATAATAAGTGCGGCAATTTACATTCTAGTTAACTTATTTTACTCACTGAATCATGAGATTTGTTTTCACTCCTTTGGTATGAAAACTTTCAAACTGTATATTGTATAATTTCTGTGATGAGGATTGATCATTATTTACAATTGTTGCATTCAGACAATTGTCCTCATCTTTGTTGTTGATATAACAACGTTTCGGATGTTGTATCTTCCGGCCTTCATCAGAGTTATATCGATCCAAGTAGCCTACAGGGAATTTCGAAGTGAACCCTTTATTTACTCTAAGGCATTAAACTGATCTTGTTCCACTGCCCATGTCTCATCTTGATCTTATATTTTATTACTGCTATTTTATTGTTCGCTATTTTTACACTGTTTTTGAAATAAACATTGAACTTACAAAAATATTATTCCCTTGTAGGGTTCATCAGTCACTTAGTGAGTTTGTGTACTGAGTGACCGATGTATTCACAATGATAGATTCTTCAGACTTTTCACATTACTTCTGGGGCTTTTGGGTCTTAATATCGATTCCCCAGATCTTTCAGAATCACTAGCTCCTAAAGGTTGGATATAGGTGTCTGTGATTTTTTTTCCAAAACGAAAATCGACGTATTAAAAAGAACGTCATGGCGCATGAAATTGTGAAACGTGTAAGGTTCTTTCACTTTTTGGCAAATTTGAAGAAACGATGGGATAATTTTTATCAGATCCCAAACTGAAATCAAACGAAATCTATATTGATATAGGAATTCAATTATTTGTAAAAACTAAATAATTATAAACGTGCTTCAATTTTTCTACATAATATTAATGAATAGCAACTGGAAATGAGAAACCCGACAGCCAGTTTCGAATACCAGTCGGGTAGGTTACATTAATTTACGCTTACATAAGCTTGAGAAAAATAGGAATCCATCAACTAACCCCAGTTATGGATAAATAGTAGGTCCTGTATCTGGAAAAATCATTTTTATTCTTCAAAAATTTTTAAGCAATATTCATTCATAAATCGTTTAAAAAATATATTTTTTTTAAACAATTTTTCAAGGGAATTGTTGTTGGGTCCTCCCTCTAAAGAATCTATGTTGTACTCTTCCGACTACTATAAGATTAGTAGGAGAGAATCTCTTGGTGGAACAGTCACATAGATTGTTCAACTGTCGAACTCTCTGCGACAGCAAGGAGGAACTCGGAAGAAGATTTGCCGCACGGCGAAGTTTCGTCCGGGGAGGTAGACAGTCCATGAACCATTTATACGGGCCAAAGGGAATATTTTGGCAGAGCCTACGGGCTCGGAGAACCCACGGTAAACTCGGCCTTGAGCTACATACATCTCACGTGGGTGGGGCTGTTAAATATTAACAGTCGAATAGATTTTTCGTTACTGTCGAACTCTCTGCCTTGATCAGAGAGGAAACCGGACGAGGCTTTGCCGAGGGGCAAAGTTTCCTCCGGGGAGGTAGGCAGGCCTTGAACCCGTTTATGCAGGTTCTAAGGAATAATTTTGGCCTAGCCTACGGGCTCGGAGAACACACGGTAAACTCAGCCTTGTGTCACATACATCCCTCGTGGGGCGGAGGGGGGGCTATTAAATATAACAGTCGATAGATTTAAAGCTGGGTCAACCGACACACACAGACTGGTCGTGTAATACTCTTCTATTGTACTTACTGTTTAATATATGGTATATCTGTAACACTTGTTATGTTATCTCTTTAACCATTTACTTGGTCACAACATCTTGAATCTATTCGAATCTTCTGCTATGGCCTTCTTTCCTACTAATCTTAGAGCATGCAGAAGAGTCCAATATAGACTCTTTAGAGGGAGAACAGGACAAGAAGAATAAAGCCACTTAAAAATTGGGTTTCTGGTTGTGGAAGGATTAGAAACAAAAACATAAATAATGACAGAATACAACAGAAGAGTATTCAAGGAGATAGTAGATAGTGATTCAAATTACATTTAAATTTTGGAGGATTAAATTTGGCTGGAAAGTATGGAGCTGGAAGGGATTTACACAAGCGAGAAGTGTGAGAAATGAAAATGTTAGCATAGAATTTAGGTTTACATCTAGCCATATCATTTGTAAATTGACAAGAGATATCGCCAGTCTGGTACTGGGCATAATTTTTTAAAGTCTAGGTGCCATAGCAAAGAGCGATATTTATTTCTGCTATGTACAGAAAATGTTGCAAATCGAGCAAAAAGGAGAATGGGGGAAATGACGGTCTTCATAACATTAGACACCAAAACAACGCATTCTTACTTGCTTACTACACTCGCCATAATACCGCATGTCTCTATAAAACTTTTAATTAGTGTCCATATGCACAATTCATTGTCTGTGGTGGGAGAGCGGAATAATTCAATTTAAAAGAAAAAAATCCCCAATGAGTATTTAAAAGATGAAAACAAAACTATTTACAAAAACAAACTAATATTAGTACCATAGCAAAGAACTCATCTGAACAATTACCATGAAAATATTTATAGAAAAGTCACAGTTAGGCAACCTCAGAGCAGTTGGAAAGTAACTGAATTCGAGCCGCCATATCAGGACCGATAATTTTGCTGACGTTCCAAAATGTGCTTTGCATTTTAAAAACCCACCAAGCGTTAAAAACCGTAAAAGAAATTTGATTAATCATTTCTACTTGATATTAGCCATTTTAATCTTCAATAAAGTATTCAACCAGTTTAAATAATATCGTTGCTAAAATAAATCCAGGGTTTTGCTTACTGCTGACAATGCTGTAGAACATTTTATAAAGCCTAATGATTTTAAAGGGCGCTTCATTATGACGGAACAAATAAATCTGTGTTATTGGTGAAAATTTATTTATTTCAATATTGGATTATGCAATTAAGTCATGGCAATTATGTGAGAAAAAATAATATCGCCCAAATATCCGCCAAGGCTTCGGAGGCATGTACCTCCAATCGATGGCATTCTTTTTTATATAGTTGCTCCTCGATCTCCCTAATATGCCTTATTAACTCATTTTTCAGCTGTTTAATTTTTGTTGACTTGTTGGCATAGACCTTACTTTTGAGATGACCCCAAATGAAGAAATTTAAAAGTATCAAGTCGCACGATCGTGGTGGCCAAGTGACTTCGATGTTTCGAGAGAAGATATGACCATGGAAGTTCTCCTTCAAATTTTGTTTGAACGTCAATTTTCGTAATAGGCTTCGATAAATTCAGCACGTTGTTTGATTGTTAATCTTTCCACGGTTAAAATTGCGAAAGATTTAACTTGTTAAAAAGAGAAAATCATTAGACACTTGAACTTAATTCACATTTAAAATCGGTTTAAATATTTGGAACACCCTTTATAAAGACAAGCACGATCTCGAGGAATTAACATGGTTATCTACATATCATTGCAGCCCTATCAACTGACATGTTGTTATTTTATATAAAGAGATAATGATTGATCAAAGGAGCCTTTTTAGTATATTATCTTTTATTTGGAAGGTAACATTTACGTCTCAGAATATCGATGAATATCGAGAAATACGCATAGCATTATTTTTATTCTAAAAAATGATTCTTTAGAATTAGAAAATATGTTAGTCTACTCTTAAGATAATAATGAAAATGTGTTAGACTGAGTCTTAAATAATATCCGTTTTAGTTTATCAGTTTTATTCGTTACAAAAGTACAATTACATTTTACCTACGATATATTCAGCACTATTTGTAATGACTTTTTGCAATATTTCAGTAGACATATCGATACTTTTTAGGTAAAATTCCGCAGGTTTTGTCTTGAAAAAGATTACAATAAACACTTGGATTTGCTTTTCATTATGAAAATTGATATATCGCGGAAAGGGATATATTTGTTCGAAGTAGCAAAGTGGTTGTTGACTACTGTAACCGGGTAGGACAATCTAGCAGCTAACCGTAATGGACTGGTCTTCGTCGTAGTGGTAGGCAATAGGCGAAGTCTATAGGCGTCGCCAATAGGCGTCGTCTATAGGCGAACTCCATGTCCGTCCACATCAGTCTGTATTTATGTGTGACACCAGCCAATCATATTACTGTGACGGGGAACCCAGTTGTATGCATATTCATTACATCAAAAATCAAAGTTTAATAATCGATTAGTGCAACATCAGTCGAATATGGCTGGTTGAAAAGAAAGGAACAACCGAAGAGTGATGTCTTTCCTTTGCTATTCTTGGAAGTTGAAATTCCACTCAGATTTATTACATTCACTTACGTGCTAATAACTTTGTGAAAAATATGAATCCTCTTCTTCTCCCCTCAGCTATGTGTAAAAAGCAGGACAGACTGGGTTCTATAGCCTCGGATGGCTACTGATCTAGGAGAAGGAAAACTCTGAATTCAAAACCGGCCTAGAGGCTAAATTTGATGAGTAGAAATGAGCTGTGAAGCCTTGCAACGCAACCTTTGGGAAGATCACGCTGAAATATAAACTGCATCCTTGCACGCCGTTTATCTCGTGACAGCCTTTCCAAGAGAAAGCAGATGGCGGGCATTGGACAAGAGAATCGGACTGGGAACGCACAATCTTTTCTCAGATAAATTTCAGGTGTAGTTGATTCTACGATGCATTTATGAAAGGACTCACCGGTAATGTGTCGATAGAATATATATGGGTGTGCTCACTTCGAGAGAATCCATGCAATCTATATATCTATAATATATAATGTATATATTCTTGGAGGAGAACAATGTTTTCCATATTGACGATCTCAGAGTGAGATATATTGCAGATGTTGGACCTATAAAGTTACATTTAGTCTTTCTTTATGAACAATACACCGACGATCTCACCACACGCACACTATTATTTTCGTTCTTGGGATTAATTTCTAGAGATTTATTCGAGTTAATCCACTGCCTTGTGCGTTGAATGCTGCCGTATTTTAGTTTAGTTAAAATTTATTGCTAAAATGATTATTATGATAATTATGTTTACTTGTTATGATGATAAGATTGTCATTAAAATCTGTTCCACCAAACGGAAATGCTTTATCGTATCGATCTAATTGATAAATATTAATGTGAGGATATTTAAAACCACGGCAAACATTTGGTATTACAATGGAACTTTTCTTCTGTCTACGTCCTTTTAGCAGTGTTAAAATACGTTTGGATCAAAGTAACAATGGAAGAGTCACAGTTTTGTAAAAGGTCTGAGAATTCACTTACGAAAAGTACAGAGTGAGTAAATGAAGAGAGAATGCCGCTGATCCAGCCGATATATGAAAACACTTGTTCTTGAATTCGTCACAGTTCTATCCGTAATGATATTAATCACTGCTATCCATGAGAAGAAAGGTATTTTAGCATACAATGAACTATCATTTGTGCGTATTGCTTTTGTAACTATACATACTAAGTAAAAGTGTAACGCAAACAAAGTCACCCTTTTTAAAAGAACTCAACGTTTTCATGTTTTCAAAATATGCTAATAAATGAAAATATATAACTATCGCTTTCGTTCGTGAAGCCTTTCTTATATTTTTAAATGACAGAAAAAGAAGGAGATAAGAGATTAATACAGTAGCACTTATTGTATAAATATTTATTTCATAGTAAACAATAAGATGACAGAATGACAGCCCAACAACACAACAGATGCTAAGAGTTTATGTATCTGCACTAATCCAGTTGTTAGTCTTTGTAACTCTCTTGCGTAGCGTAGAGATAATGGAGAAAAAATAACGTCATGGCGCAATAGAGGGATCGGTATTTCACTCTTTACTATTTTCATGATGTGCATGTAAATTAAGGGTTATTAGAACAGAAATTGGAATAGTCGAAACGAATTAACTTTACATTTAAACTATTTACATTGTTCGGACTGTTGTCCTCATCTCTGTTACCATATTCACGAGGTTTCGGCTGTTGTACGGCCTTCTCAGCTGAATGGAATTTCGAGCCGAACGTTTTATTTTGTCCACCGGGGTAGATTGTTAAGTGGATAAAAGCGTTGGTTGAAGAAATCCAGTGATTTGACCCAAAGAATTGTGAGTTCAATATCTGGCTACAGCAGAGATGGACAACACCTGGAGATTTTAGTTAAAGTGAAAAAACTGATATTGAGAAGAGGCACGGCACGTGGAACGAGGGTAATCTAATTGTTACAAGGTGTTACATTGAGCTTGACTACGTTGAATCCGAATATAGCACTTAATTAACTTTTCCCATCAAGCCTAAAGATTACCCCATTTTGTTTCTTCATGTACGGTTAAAATTTACATTCCAGCAGAAATAGAAGGTGCGATGGATAAATTGTCATTTAAATGACACAAAAAGGAGACTTACGCTGACATCTCATTTTAACAGATATATTTACCAATATTACACACAAATATCTTGAAATACGAAAGAGTGAATTTACGACGACATCAGAATCTCCCGCACGTCTTCTGGATGGTCTCCTTGTTGCTAACTGTTGCCATAATACTTAAATTCAGTTGATCCTTGGTGTTACAAAGAGTTTTATTAGTCTCTCACAAAATCGCGTTCCGAATATTACAATCAAACGGGTTGCAGTCTAGGGAGTTAGGTGGCCAGATGTATGTGGTCGTAAAAATTGTCTGTCAGACATGACTGGGTACTCCTGCTTATGTGGCATGGTTCTGAGTCCTGTTGCTACAGATATTGTCTTCAAGCAACAAATCGCATGATCCAGGGAAGCACTACCTACTCAAGGCACTTGATGTAGTCCTCTCCATGTTGAATCTGAAGCCCTCAACAACAAATTCGACAGTTCTTTGATTGGAGTGATTGTTCCCAGCTTCCGTACCTTCGTAATCACAATTCGGCCCATGCAACTCTTTACGAATCTTCTGCACTGTTCTCAGATTGATACTCAAACATTTTGACATGTTCGTGTTGGAGCTTCGACTGCGAATGGAAGGAGTATATCACACCGTTTCAAAATTTCTGGCAAAGTGAATTGCGTCATGGTGCTTTGTTCACACAGCATGTGTCCACCTGTCACTAATATACTGTGCAGCCGACAAAATAAAAAAGCAAATAATGCGCATGCGTGAAAAAAAGAAATAAAATAAAATGGCGACAATTTACCTATCGCACCCTTTAAATGGTCATGTTAAAATTCAATTATCATAAATATTTAATTTTTAAAATCACACTCAAACTGCTCGATTCCATTCATAACATTGGTAATTGTTAAAGGTTAACGTCCAAATGTATGTGTAAAAACAACTTTCGGTTTTGTAACCATCCATACATACATATATATATATATATATATATATATATATATATATATATATATATATATATATATATATATATATATATATATATATATATATATATATATATATATATATATGTTATTATATTGTATTCTAGCTACTTGAAACAGATTCCGCATTTTTTTTTTGGGGGGGGGAGTGAAATATGTCTATAATGTCTATATGGCCGCTTTTGCTAAATATGCTGCACGGAAGGGATCGAACCTGCGTCTTTCTTTGTAACACCTATATTTCGATAATCGATAAGACACGTATCCATTATAATAACGATTTCAGTAAAAAAAATATCGAACTCAAAATGAATTCATCAATTCGGCAGAAATTTACGCATATATTTGTGAGCTTGGATATATATATATATATATATATATATATATATATAAGATATTCGTTTTTCAGCAACAACATGGGTAATTATTGCAGATAACTGTTTTATGCTACATAATACTCTATAATAAAATGTGTTCGAAGAATACGTGATTCTCGCATGAAGAATCATGCTTTGTTTTATAACATTTATTTTATAAATGTGAGAAAATTCAATTTTGTAATTAATGTTTACGTGTTAACTTTTCAAATGTTTCTTACCTCACTATTATTTTGCTTATTCCTACTACGTTGATGTCTATGTGCGCAAATAACACTAAATCCTTATAAATACGAGTAAACCTGTGTGGAAGTATGGAACATGTGTGGCCAATGTAAACAAAATAATATTGTTTATTGATTGTTAGCATTGCAGACATAATCTGCCAAAGGATATGATCATTCCTAAACAACAGTATTATATTTGTTACCTATGTAACTATTTCAAATGCTGTATTATTTGTAAGAAAAATATAAATTTTATAGAAAATTAAGTAACATATGTATTCCTATGTGGAGTAATAGATAGCGACTCGGTTTGAGGAATCGTAAAGCCGAGTTCGAATTCCAGTCGAATCCATTACGTTCGCTTACGTGTTACTAACCTTGGGAAAGGAATGAATCCTCTTCTTCTCCCCAAGCTATGGGTAAATAGGGATTTGTAATCTTGGATGGCAACTGGTCTACCGCAGAAAGAAATGGCAACCGACTGCGGGAAAAATTTGCCTCGAAAGGTACATTGTTGTGTATCACCTATGGTATATGACTGATGTATTTCTACTGTAATAGATATGGTTAAATAAATATCAAAAGAAACATCAAAGGTTTACGTATCTTGTGTCTAAACTACATTTACTGAAATGAATTTTATAGATCTAATAGATGAAGTGGCTACAGTGATTGCTATTGGACGCGGTAACATTTAACAGTTTTTTTCTGCGGAAGCACTGTTGTAGTTTCGCCCGAGAGGCAACAGCGCAAGTTTCTTTTTCACGAGCACCACACCAAATGTATCTTGTGATTACATAATTAAATACTATGACTCCCTAAAAAAGTTTTACGAGGGATTACAACGTTTGTCGAATTTGGCATTTCTTGTTTGAAACCTATACAGGAATGGGTGGTTATAACTTTATCACCTCCGAAGACGGTTCAGCAGCCGGTGTAACGTCTAGACATTGATATTTCCTCTCTCTATTCGATTTTTGTTCCCTTATATATTCTAAGCTTCGACGTCGCCCTGTAGGTTGCATCTATTTCGCTTGTGACCATTTCTGGGTCGACAAGTTATAAGGATACTTCAGTTATAAAGTGAAGGTCAGTTTCTCCCTTGACCAAAATCTTTATTTTACATTTGGCCCATTCTGATGTTTATTTCAGAATCGAGTGTAAAAGACATGGTCAACTCTTAGCAATAACAGTAGAAGCTGTACATTTTTGATACTAATCAATCACAATCATTGAAAACATGTTTACTTCAAAACTTCGAAAAAAATAATCGAAACGCCATCACTCGATTTGAAAGTTTCTCTCTGAAAATTTACAAGTTAATTCCCACTACTTAGTCAAAAACTTTGCCCGCTGATCCAATTCTCCTATCAGTAAAAGCAAGAAACCTAGTAGAAATGTTGTTTTGCAGTGTATCGCCAAAAGAAACAGCGAAAACAGAAAAAAGGAAAATTTGATGTTGCGTTGTATTAGATTAGAGAAGACATCTTAACGGTGGGAAGAGAATTAGTCAAAACAAAAAAGAAAAAAAAGGATTAAATGCAGACAGCAAAGTCAAAGTGAATAGCCGAGAGAAAGTGAAAGTGAAACTGACGGCTAAATTGATGGTGAAGATAGCGTCGTTGATAGAAGTGGCTGCAGTGACCATCTTAAGGAGACGGCGAAAGATCGTGAGCAGAATTTCTAAAATGGCGGGCTTTTAACGTCGTAGGTAGGAAGAGCCTAGGGAAAAAAAAGGGAAGGATAAAATATATGAACACGTAATAAAGAAATAACAATGGCGAGATATTCACGGGAGTAAGTAAATATTCAACAAATATTGTCTGAGGCGAATTGTGTGCTGAAATAAAAAAAATATAATGTAGAATGATTTAAGACATATTTGCGTAAATGAAATTTATGCTTAAGTTTTCTCTTTTGTTCAAAAATACTTTTTCCGTTTTCGTTTGAAGATATTTGTTTTAATACAACATATCTTCTCTGAAATAAATTATTTATTGTTATTTTGTTATTGGTTTAAAAAGAAAATTAAAATTATAAATTATAAAGCAATTTTAAAAGAAAGAGCGAAGCATTATCAATAGAGATTTAGCGTCATTATTCATTTGTAGCGAAAAACCATACAAAGTTTCTGGTCCTATTCTTATATTAGATTCTAAAGCATTTCATGCAAAAAAGTCCTTTTTATGATTTAACGAACTATTTCTATAAAAGTGAATTTTGAATATATATATTATTCACCTTAATGCTTTCTCTTTCCTGATATTTCTAATAATGGCTGTTTTAGAAATACTGCTGAAAATATAAATATGTGTAAATGGCCTGCTTCGTAGAGATAAGGTTGTTCCCCAAATGAGACGATATCGTCCACCAGTGGATGATTTCAACTGTTGGAACCATGATGAGCAACTGAATTGAAAATGCAGGGCGATTTGAAATTTTCGTAGGTGATATAAGATTATGAGTAAATGCTATTCGAAAGCAAAGGATTTGCAGAAACCCCCACGAAAAAAGAAAAAAAGCAGGTGGCTAAATGGGAATAAAATGTGATATTCTTAGATGAGATATAAATATCCGCATAAACAATAAATATTTTAGTATTTTCTATAGTTTTGTGTCAATAACATACAAATTTATACTTTGTACTTTCTTGAGGACGGTATTAAAATAAAGCCGGGTTGTTTGTTACTTCTCTTTGGATTTTTTTTTATTATTATTAGATCATTGTTATGGTCCAGGTTAGGAGCAAGGACGAACAACACGAACACAAGAGTAGAAATAACGAAGGTATATTACACGAAATAATAATACAAGATGTGGAAGGTGTTAGTATGACTGTCAGTCTGGTTTGGAGTGAACTACTATCGGCTCGACTCGATTGGACCCTCTCTCTTGAGAGCCGTAGTATACATAATTTTAGGAAGAGTTCATTCTGTAGTTATACGTAAGGACCCAACCCCCCCTACTAACCTTTTATCTCGCAGGGGTCTTTAATATTTTTCCTCTTCGGATTAATCATCAAAGGCTCTGTAAATTCTGCTTGATTTCCGCGGTTATGAAACTGCTTGAGGCCTTTGCATATTGAATGTGTCAAATATTGTGTCATTACTTCCTCCTCTTCCTGAGGCAGACCGTTAGAATCCTCTAACACCCTCTTTCTGATCTGATTTAAGTCCCTTTTATGCGAGAAATTCGACCCTGAATTATGTAAATCACGTTACCGATTCGTTTTAAAAAGTATTCTTCCCTGGGCTAATTTTTTTTTTGGTACAAAGGACGTCGGGGATTGTTTTGTCTGTTTTGGCAGTAATTTGTCAAATATCGATCTAATTTTTTCGGGCGAACATCACTTCCGCCGGCGATAATACCGATGGCGTAGTACTGTTTGGTATAATTCTATACACTTCTATAGGAATTGTTGTAAAGCCTTTTCTGTTGGTACGTCATAACCTTCCCCTATTTTCCTTTTAATGTATCTACAATCCTCTCCGCTTGCCCGTTTCACCTTGGATGATATGGCGGAGATTTGATGTGTTTCACCTGAAAAGTGTCACAAAATTCTTGAAAATCCGCACATGTAAATTGTGTCCCATTATCGGTGACGAAGTAATCAACCACTCCGAAACTAGCAAACAGCTCGTGATAGCATTTTATTGTCGTCTCAGAAGTAGGTTTTCTACAACGAAATAATTCTGGTCATTTGCTGTAAATGTCTACTACAATCAATGGACCTGCGAAATCTACATGGATTCTCGACCACGGTCGATCTGTCTTGGGCCATAACTTATGAGTGATCGGAGGTGGCTTGGCTGCTAAGGAACAGCCCTTGCATTTATACACCATATGTATAATATCTTGATCCATGTTTGGCCAGTAACTTCGCATTAAGGATTTCAACCTGTTCTTTCCTGAGTGGCCCATGTGAAAAATCCTTGAGGATTCGCCTTTGTAGCGTTTTCGGGGTTACTACTCTTTCACTATATAGCAGAACATTATCACATAACGAAAAACTGTCTGATATATGCTTATCTTTTCCTGTAATTTTTGTTTTCGTTTACTTTATAAATTCGTCATTCACTGCTTCGTTTCATATTTCCTGTAATGTGACGAGGAAGTTTCGAATTGTACTACATAATGATATTCTAATATCTTCCTCATATCGTAGAGCTGCAATTACGAAATCTTCTAATGACCCCGTTTTCTTTGTTATTAGTCTCGAAAAACCGTCTGCATGCCCGATTTTGTTTGATGGAAGTTACTCCAATTTGAAATTATAATTTAATAAAATTCTCCACCATCTTAGTATTCTATGGGCAGTATAGACATGTAGACCTTTCTTTGATCCAAATATTGTTAATAACGGCTTGTGGTCCGTCTGCAAGGTGAAAAATCTACCGTAAATATATCTGTGGAATCTTGTAATCGCAACAATAATCCGCAACGCTTCTTTTTCGATTTGCGAGTAATTTTGTCCGGCTGGTAGTAACGTTCTTGACGCATGCGCGATGGATTTTAATATCCCATCCGGCATTTTATTAAGTATACATGCCCCAACACCATAGGCACTCGCGCCACTCGCAACTATTATTTCCAATTTTGGATCATAATGCGCTAAAAATAAATTTTCTGACATTCATATGACCATTACCAAACTTTTTCCTTCTTCAACAGTTCGTTTAGGGATGCACATAATTTGTGCATGTTAGTAATAAATTCTTGAAAATAATTTTCTAAGTCCAAGAAGCTTTGTAACTCGGCTTTTTATTATTATTATCGTGGCTATTTTGGGGTCTGCTCTTCTTACTTCTTCGTTAATAATACGGCCCAGATATTTTATCTCCTTCATAAAGAAGTCACATTTATTTTCCATTACCTTAAAACCGTAATTTTGTATCAGCCTGAAAACCTCTTGAACGTGTTCCCAGTGTTGTTCAATATTTTTGCTATTTATCAGGATGTCATCAAGGTATGCGATCGTGAAATCCAGTCCGCCTAACATAGTATCTATTATTTGCGGAAATATCGCCGGCGCGACCTAGATCCGGAATCGTAATCTCTGGAACTTATATAATACTTTATGTGTGCTTATGCACAACAAACTCGAGCTTTCCTCATCTACTGGTACTTGTAGGTACGCTTCACTCAACTCAATTTTTGAGAAAAATTTTCCTCCTCGTGAAAACATCCTCTGGACTAGGGAGAGGATAGTGATAATCCTTAATCGCTGCATTCAATCCCGTTGAGAAATCAGCGCATACTCACCTCACTCGCTTTCTTTTTCCCGTAAATCGTAGGTGCGGCCCATTAACTATATTCCACCTTTGTCAATATACCGGTTTTCACAAGTCTATCTAACTCTTCGTCTATCTTTTCTAATGATGCGAAAGGTACATTATTTTTCTTCTTGAAAATGGGTTGTACATTTTCTTTTAGTTCGATTTTGGCCGTCATTTTCTTACACCTCCCGATGCCGGCTGAAAATACGTCAGGGTAACTCTCCTTTAATTTCTCCTTCAATTTCTCTGCTTCGGTCGATAACGTTTCCACTTTTTGGCAGAACGCATTTATCCGCAAATCC
Organism: Acanthosepion lycidas; assembly: GCA_963932145.1. Classification (NCBI taxonomy): domain Eukaryota; kingdom Metazoa; phylum Mollusca; class Cephalopoda; order Sepiida; family Sepiidae; genus Acanthosepion; species Acanthosepion lycidas. Next base: position 96,836,951 of record OZ010595.1, read on the forward strand.
CAGAGGTCAAATTTCTGCATCCAGTCAGTTCCAAATAAATTTTCCGTATTTTTTAGAACATACTTCTTTAATTTCTTGGCCATCCCGTTGAACGTCACATTTGTGATAATCTCCCCATCAAATTTGATTTTTCTTCCTGTTACCGACCTGGCTATTTTATCTGTTCTCAACATGGTCGGTTTGTTTAATTTCATCCACGTCTGTAAGTTAATAATGTTTAAATCTGATCTGGAATCTAATTGTAATCTGATTTTTTTGTTTAACATTTCTACTTCTAGGTATTTTCGTATATTTATCCCGTCCGCTTGGTCAGTTCTACTGACTCTTACTCGCCTTTTGTTTTCTTTCTTTGTTCTACAGTGCGAACTTTTATGTCCCACTTTATTGCACAACAGACAAGTCTTATACCGATATGGACAATATTTGTACCAATGTAATGTCCCACAACGATAGAATGGACTGGGTGGTGGTTTCTTCTGAGGTTTCATTTGAGTAAAATTTGTAGTAAAATAATTGGTTTGGTTTGTTTTTGAGGAGGGAGAAACGCGTGTTTGTCGTTGTGCTTTTCGTAAGTGAGAGATGCCAGTCTCTTCGATAACTTTCGAGTCCTTATTCACGCTTATACATCTCTGACAGTGCTCAGCCAATTTTTGTAGCGTCCGTTTTGGTTCACTCTCAAGTTTTGTTAGAATTCTCCGTCTGATCTCCGCATCTTTAGTCGAAACCAGGCCTTGGACGGATATCAAACTTTTAAAATTGTCAGGGCTGAGTTCAGATAACTTAAAGTCATCGCAGTGTTTGTTTACTACGGAAGCGAAGGTTATACAGTCTTCGCTGTCCTTTTTTTGTTAAATTTAAACATTTCCACCTTTTGTGGAATAGTGAAGTGTTCGAACTAAAGAATCCCGTTAAAAGTTTCACGGATTCCCTGAAAGTCAACTCATTCGTTTTCCTCGGTAGGATGTAGTCTACGAGTTTAGTGTATTTGCTTGACCCTAGTTTCCTCAGTAGTAGACGTACTTTTTCGCGTCTGAACAATTCCCGCAATCAAACTCATATGAATCTTCATATCTTCTGAAGAAATCCGCGAAGGTTTTGTCTTCGTCCGGTGCATAAGTGAAATCTTGATTGAGCTCCATATAGCATTTTACGAGAATGCCGCTTCATTTTAGGAAGTTTGTCCTTTATTTGTTACTGCCCCTAGTAATAATTCTTGTAGTTTGAGTTGCTTTTCTTCGTTTCTTCTGTTGAATTTCTAATTGTTTTTCTTCGAGCAAAGTCTGTCTTTCCTCATTTTTTTTTGCTGCTCGAATTCCATTTTCCTTAGTTTCAATATGGTTGCCTTTAAGTCTTTCATGTTTACACCGTAATTTAATAAAACATGCTGTTGTCACGAGAAGAGGAGAAAAAAAAACTCACTTTTTCCCCTTACGTTTTCTTTTCGCAATATGTATTTTGTAGCTAGAGTTTTTACTTGTGTAACGATTTTTCCTTTTATCTCAGTGTAGACTTCAGGTCTTTGTCGTCTGTTGTTCTGGAACCTTGGTACGAAAATTGGATTCTATTCTGGCTGACAGATAAAATTCGTGTCTTCGTTACCCCTGTTATAGTTGCTGTCCCAAAAGTTTTTTTTATCTTTTTTCTTCGTGTTTTTTTTTCTATATCTCCGTCGCTTCTTCTATGGACGACCAATAGCAAAAAGTTTATATATATATATATATATATATATATATATATATATATACATATATGTATATATATATATATATATATGTATATATATATATATATATATATATATATATATATATATATCCTCCGCGTAGAATTTGTTTCTTTAATATCATCGTCGCCACTGTTAGGGTCCACGGTAGGACCAAGGAAGAACAACACGAACACAAGAGTAGAAACAACGAAGTTATATTACACGAAATAATAATACAAGATGCGGAAGGTGTTAGTATGAATGTCAGTCTGGTTTGGAGTGAAGTACTATCGGCTCCACTCGATTCGGTATCTAGCCACCCCCACGAGGGTTGCATGTGGCACAAGGCCGAGTTTAACGTGGGTTTCCCGAGCCCGTAGGCTCGGCCAAAAAATGCCCGTAGGACCCGTATAAACGGGATCGGGTTGCTCAGCCTCCCCGAACGAGACTCTGCCCTTCGGCGGAGCCTCGTCCGGGGTCCTCTCTGCTCAGAGTCAGAGAGTTCGACCGTCAAGGCGAGAATCTCGGCTTAATACGACGCTCTCTCTTGAGAGACGTAGTATACATAGTGTTTGGAAGAGTTCATTCTGTAGGTATACATGACAATCATAAAGTGATTTTATGAAGTGACAAACTTTTACCAAACAATTTTGGAATGCTTTTGAATATTTATATATAAGTGAACAATGGAAAATTTTATCACGTGAAAGTGGGCGATGACGCAAAAATGTTTCGGGATCCGTGTTATAGACATTTTATTTTTGATCACTTATCTACCAGTACTGGATCTATAACTTATACAACTCGTTAATATACTATTATTTTATTTTTATTTATAGGCTGCCGAGGAATATGTCTGCATGAAGTTTTATCAAGGGATAGTAAAATTTGCGGACACAACTCATGGAAAATATATTTTATGGTTATAGAATTTTTGTTCCATGTCTATTCAGTATCTCTAGCGTAGTGTTCGAATATTTCAAATTTGTCTTATAAAGTATTAGTAATTTAACATTGGTCATTAAATTGCAGCTAACTATATTCCGGAAATTAAAGTGTTCGAATTTTTGTCATGTAGAGTCATTGCTTTTCTGTAATTATTTATTTATCGAATTACTTTGTTCGTGGAGCGATAGCGAAATCTTGGCTAAACATTGTGTTCAATCATGAAACAGACTGATGCTATATATATATATATATGAAAGAGCATGTGTAAATGTGATGGTGAAGCCTGAGGCCAACACAGAATGGCATCAGTCTCTTTCATAATTGAACACAATATTCAGTCCATATATGTTAGATAGTAGGCCACTAATACTAAACCCACATGGCCTAAAGTCTGCGTTCAGGCATGCAGAAAACTGTCGCCACTCCGTGAAGTCTCGCATATTTAAACATGATCTATCCTATATGTTAAGCACATTTACACATAAATATGGCATATATTTCAAATTTATCTTATTACGAACAAAATCAAACACACACTCACGTATATATATATATATATATATATATATATATATATATATATATATATATATATATACGTGTGTGTGAGAGAGAGATTGTGTAATAGAGAGAGGGGAAAAACATTTTTGTGTCTAAATAAAAAGGGTTTTTCAGTAAATTGGCTTTTATTGGGAATAAACCAACCAAACACAGGTTCTTTTAAGTTTATGGTTTTTCCCTGGATGTTATTTCTTTTACCGATTCGCACTTTGGAAACCAATGCTGATGGATGGCCTGTGATTTCAATTGATTATTTCCTCTTTACTGACTTGCATTCCCATCCATCTCACTCCTCTCATCTCAAGCGTTGCTATCACGTCTCTTCCTCCATGAGAGACCATGATTGCAACGTTTCTCATTGATATTTTCTTCTTTAAACAAATGCCGTGACCAGAATACATCCATTAAATCTATAGACTTCTTATTGCCACTTTCTGCATGGATTCGATATTTGTTCTGTTTTACTATTGACAAAAACTGTCTTTGTAAAGCGGAAATCCAAACTGCTGGGACCGACATTATGGAGACTGTTTTGCCAAAGCTCAATGTGGACGTTGAGTCTCTGACTTGAAAATTAGCATTATTCATTCTAACTTTTATCTACACTGACATATTGGCGCTGATAAAAGGTAGACAAATATATTACTCCGTCGATGACCCTAGAATCTAAAAGTAGATGGTTAACTTCAACAGACTTTAAACAGCAAATAATTTTGATTCAATGATATCTACAAATGATACAAGCATAATCCGTGAAAACTAAATCACAAACTGTTCAGATATGTCCAAACAAGAGGATTGGATCATATCATCGTGAATACAGCAGAGATAAAACAAAAGAAATGGAAACAAGAACGCTCATATCTCGTGACGTATCTCAGGACTTCCCGGGAGTATTAGTAAAAATGATTAATAACATATCCATAATATTAGGAACAGTTGAATCAGTATAAAACATATCCGAGTTTGAGCCGAGACTATGCAGAACACTCCTGAAAATATTGTCAGTTGAGATGAACATTTTATTCGCCACGTTAATCCAAAACATTATGGAAGAATCCAGTGAACTCTTTTACTTCAAGAGCAACAATTTATATTTTTAGAAATACTTCATAAAATATTATAAATTTTAATTTAAAAAAGCTAATTATAAAAGTAAATGCAATCAGAATTAAATATTTTCGCACAAATGTATAGAATACGTTATACAACTGTATTCTTGTAAAATATATTTTATGTTTTTGAAATATTTCTTTCCATGACACTTCTCTAGCTCAAGTGTAGAGCTTTCACATTTGTTTGGTATAGTCTGTTAATGATTTAACAATTGCCACTAGATTATAGCTCGCTCTGTAGTTACAAAATTTGAACATTTCAAAGAAAGAGGCAGTGCCTTGTTGCTATTATTTTATTAAATATCACGTTTATTTGTTGGTAGAAATAACCATAATTTCAACAAAATCACGTGTCAGATCCAGTAGCAGTTCTGCCGAATGACCATGGAAATAACATGAACGACAATAAATTGAACAATTGACCAGTGACTTTCTGACGCGGCGGCGGAATTATTAGCATTATGGACATAATACTAGTAACACTGAGATCAGTATAAATACAATACACAGTGAGTTTTGAGTTTGAGCAGAATCTGTCTAGAACAGATCACTGCTGTGGTTCCTGAGAATAATGTAAAAGCTTCTGAAACGTTTAGAAGAAGATCTGTCACGCAATACTTATTGATAAACAATATTTTTAAAAATCACTTAATCCCACGGAGGATGATAACAGCCGCTAGGAGCTGCTGAGAGTGAACAAAACGCCAGAGACAACAACAACAACAGAATCCAAGTAAACAGAAGATGGTGATTGACAGTTCAATTAAATATTTAAGATTATACTTGACTGGAAAGCAGGAAGTCAAAAGAGAATTCTACATGCAAGAAGTGTGGGAGAAGAAACTATTAGCATAGAAGTTACGGTTACAATTATCAATTTCAACAGAAAAATTATGAGAACTAGCTGACAATCTAGTTTTGGATATTAGTTGAAGGAAAACCTTTGATCTTACATCCGCTGCATCAGTGTGTCTTGGACCCATGCTCTGTTCGGGATATTCATAGATCAAGGAAGATGAGTTTTTTTGCTGATTTCTCTCTTCATTGTGAACAGTATCGATGATCTTATTGAGTTCCCATGGTAGAGTAAGAGCTGGATCTATTCCCGTGGTAGCCAGTGTATGAAGGTGCCATCAATGTATCTCAGTCATAGGTTTGGCTTAAGTGATGCGGATTCTAATGCCAGTTCCTAAAGTATTTCATAAATTTGCCATTGATGGTGGTAATGGCGAGCACATTGCTAAGACCTCCTGTATCTTATGCCATTTCAAAGTGGGTTGTTTGTGTAAGAAAGTCAGCATCTCCATCAGCTTATCTATTGGTATACTGATCTGTTATCCTAGAGTCCGAGTCCAGTCTGTCCCTGACTACTGATAGTGCCTCCACTTTGAGTACATTGGTAAACAAACTCATCACGTCAAGGCTAACCATCTGGTTGGATTGGATGGGAGTATTTTCGATTATTTCCACGGAGTGGGCGGACTTCCAGACATACAACGGTGAATTTCCAGTTTTTGTTTGAGAAAACTTAAGGAATTGGCATATATGCTAGGCCACAAACATTTCTTGAACCGAACAAGCAGAGAAATGAATAGAATATAGAAGCCAAAAATAAGCAGTGCTAGAGAAAATCAATGAAAAACAACAAAAATTTGCAATATAAGCTCTGGTAAAAATGCAATTAAATTAACAGAAGAAATGCAATATGAGCACATGTAAAAACTGTTGCTGAAACATTAGGTTTATAATTCCCCAAAATTCATACACAGATGTCCACACGGACACATGACCAGCGGATGAAGGCGACTATACCCAAAGTGATTTCAATACCAGGTTACATCAGTGGTGAACCAAATACCTTGGAGGTAAGGGGAAATAACTGAGACATCCGGAAGAGACATGACACGTGGAACTAGAACAATCTACCCCAGTGGACGAAATAAAAGTATCGGTTAGAAATTCCAAATACCAGAAGAAGGCCGGGGCGTAAAACGGCCGAAAAGTTATGAATATGGCATTGAAGATGAGGATAACAATCCGAATAATGTAAATAAAGTAATTTATATATATATGTGTGTTCCTCACCTCATTTGAGTTTACCAGCAATATACTGCACTAGTCGTATGTTCTAATTTGTGAATTTGAGGTACCAAAAAGTAAAACCCATCAGAACAATTAAGGTGAAAATATTTATTGAAGAGACAAAGGTAAATTACGTTACGCTTTTGGAAAAGTGCTTTACTCAACCTGAATATATTTCTTAAAGGGCCCAACCTGCAAGGTTTCGCGCTAATTTTTTCAAAATCTCTCACTAAAGCAGACCGACAAGTTTGAAGATTGTTTGGATTAAGCCAATTTTCCCATTATCTGTTACTATTATTTCTGTTTTTTTTTATATCAAATTTGCGATCAACCCTCTTTGCTACCGCTTTCAAGAGAAGTCCCCACAAAAAAGTAATGATAAAGGACACAAAAATTTAAAAGACGCGATGTCACAGGATGCATTTACCACAAACTTTGAAAAAATCTAACAATAAAAATGCAAAATAATGTCACTGACAATCGTTAATGTACCAGAAGCTCATAGAAACTGTAAAAGGATATAATCCTTTTTCATATTACAACAAAATAAAGGGTTTTACCGAAGGACCACATTTCTAATTGACAAATTTCTGTCCGACAATTAAGTCTAAAGAGAGTAAAAATATAAAACTGAATAGAGATTGAGACTGAACAAGAAGAAACTACCAAACGAGGCTCGCTTTCGTCATTATGTGTTCCAGAAAAATAAGGAGGGCTCGACAAATTTGAAACTCACAGTATATCGTGAAATCATAAGCGGAGAGTTGAATCTAGTAACATACTTAACAAGTTTATATAAATGAATGGCAGAAGTTTGACTTGGAGAGATAGTAAGGGATTAAACATTGCTTAGGGCCAGAAAGAACAGAATATTTTATGATGTCATGATCGCAAACCTGATGAAGAGACACAATATACAAATTTACAGCTGGAAAGAATAAAAATAAGACGAATGCATTAAACGAAATACGAAGTTCGAGAAAAAGACAACAAGACTAAAGTGACTGATCATTGTACTCCGGTGATTCCCAAAAATGCATTGAATTACATATCCGAACACTATCTGTAATATATGTGCACCATCTGCGTTCTTTGAATCAATTATTCTACATTTCCCGGTTGGGTATCTAACTACTGTCAAGGGCTCTCTCTACCGTTATAAGCCATTGACAAAGAACCCTTACTTTTAGGTTAAACTGGGTAAAATCTGAGAAACACACTGACCACGTCGAAAAGATTTACGTAATAGACAATATCTCGGCAAGTCTGGGACAGTATTGGTAATCTTCATGTCTAGCTGTCCAAGATTTCTCGCACTTCCCAAAAGTTTTCTCAAAAACGCTGCAAGCTCACTACAATAAATTGTCCTATGGACAATGTCCTATTGGTTAAAAGCTTTAGTTTACGAATTTGCTGAGTGGTTGTCAGTTCAGTCCCTGTGTACTTGCAAGGATGTGTTGTACTCAGGTGAAAAGATGAACCATAACTGAACAGGAATAAATAAAAATAAGAAATAGTCGATATCCCTAGAGCGAGAAAATCTACTCCCTAGATTAAATAAAGGTTCAGATCAGGATTCTCATTTAGGTTACCTACATTGATCTACCCCTGAGGAAGGCCGGAGTGTAGAGTGGCCGAGACGATAGCAACCACAAATATTAGAACAATAGATCGTATATAAATAATGTAAATAAGTGTTCCCAAAGATAAATTATTCAAGTGGTTGAAGGGCATCTAGAATCGTGTGAGCGGATACTTGAACGTCACCAAATCGGATTTCGATGCGTGATAAAGAAGAATACACAATTGAATTGATTGTGGTAGGGAATATTTTGAAAGTGAAAATAACGAGAATCTTGCTATTGAAAAAAAAAATAATTTTTAGTGTTTCGTTTCTGTTTTGCAATATTTCCTGTATGAAGAAATGATTCACTGAAACATTGGAAGCTCACGTAGAGATGGAATGAAAATACAGAAAAAAAAACAAAAAAACTGGAGGAGATAAATAAACATATTTTCGTTAAGAAAGATGAAATGCAGAGATACCAAGTGGGAATGCATTCACAAGCCAACATTCGAATAAATAAAAAAAAAGAGATTTTATCAAGTAGAGAAATAAAGGTGTAAAAAAAAAAGTAGATGCAAAAAAAAAAAAGTAAAACACTTGTGCGATATGTTGAGGGAACACGAAAAGAGAAGACAACGATGAAAGCAAGGGACTTTTGAACATAAACAATTACAAGAAATGTACAGAATATAATATTTGTGGAAACCTTGAGAAACCAACCCTCAATGATGGCATTTAGAAAGCATATGTCCAACGGAAAATGTGATCCAAAATCTGAACTAACATTGGCAACGGAAAAAGATATATTCCACAAGCCAGGCTATAGGATAAAGAAACACGGAAACTTATGTGAACACTGGATATTTAAAAGTGTTTAGCTATATCATTTCCATTTTAAAACCACTTTTCTATCAGGAGCAATATTCTTCTGAAATCAATGTAAACAATGCCCAAGAAATATATCGGTGAAAAATCACGAAATTTAAAGGAAATAATTCACGAAAATAAAAGGGGCGTTGATATTCAATATAAACTCAATGTACTGCTGTAAAATATGGTTTTATTAAAAAAATAATAATTTACTCATTACAAAGGTGATTATCTACGAATCACCTGTAGTTAATTTTCTTGAGTTTATATCATTTTCTTACTAAACTGACATTGAAATAATGTGCGATGAGAAAAAAAAAACAAACTTCAAACAAATGAATATATATATATATATATATATATATATACTGATTTTCAAAAAAACTAAAAAAAACAGCGTTCATAAAATTAATCGAGATTTTGCTGAAATAAATCCATGTTCCTGATGAGACGTTTTAAGCAGAAAAAGAGTTCAAAGTAAGTGAGTGTTTTACAAATTGTCTTCGATATTTATAATTCCTTCTAGTTCTCATCCAAATTGACATTATCTATCTCCCTCTCTCCCCCCCTCTCTCTCTCTCTCTCTCTCTCTATATATATATATATATATATATATATATATATATATATATATATATATACATATATATATATATATATAATTTTGTATACGGAATGAATTCCAATAACCAACAATTACTATTCTTAAAAGAGTGCTCAATACAGAGAAGAGAAGAAATAATTATTTATTTTTTAAAAAATTAGAAAATACATATGTTATAATATCACTAAAAAAATAGCCATTTTGTTTCAACACCTCCGGTGTCTTATCAAGTAATGATGTTGAATGTAAAATAAATGTTTTAAAAGTTTCAAATTAATTAACAACCCTTCGCAAGCGGAAAACGTTGTTACAAAAGCTAGAATGACCAATCAAAATACAAGTATAGGAAAATTCAAAAAGCTTGACAACGATGTCATGTTATAATAGCTATTCAGATCTGTAAAATAGGGGTAATATTAAAAAAGAATTTATTCCAACCAATAATTATTAAATTATATGATACAATTTGATATTAAAATTAAAAGTAAAAATTATCAATTTTGAAATCCAAATTTAATCATTATTAAGTTTGAAATTATAAAAATACTGAGGAGAAAAGAAGAAATGCATATGTTATTCAATTTATTTCTTCATTGAAATTACGTTAGAATAGACGGTTATCTGTCATCCGGTCCTATGACGATATATGTATACATTTTAATCCCAAGTGTGTGAATGGGGTCCCAACCTCACGCGTCGAACAACACAAACACACTCAGATTATAAGACATAAGCACCCAGACATATTTAGAAAAAGGACTCGTAACTGGAAAAACCGAATGAAAACGAATGTTAACAACAAATACTTTTTCACACCGAACCCAGTTCTGCGGAATCAGAATCAACGTTGAGTCTAAGCAAGTGAATGGGCCAATTGAAGTAAAGTGCCATGCAGATTTAAATTTTTCCCACTTGTGACGAATGCAGATATCGATTTTTTTTTGCATGCTAGCAAGTTAGTTAACATTCGTGTCAGTCAGCTGTTAGCTCTCACGCTGGCCAATAGAATCTTGCTGCTTATTCGTGGCATCCAGCTATAGGCTCTAACTTTGGCAAGTAGAAAATGTCCACAAACTACATTAAAACTGCCGTAGTAGCATGAAAAATCGATTATTTCCACTGTCGATGGCAGTTGGGAAATGCAAAGTCTGTCTTGGTCTTTCTGCCAACTTGGAGAATGTGCATGTAAATTTTGGTGCAAATCCGTCGAAAATTGTGGCCATGCATTCGTTACACACACACACACACACACACACACTGCCTTTTATAGATAGAGATACGACGAACTAATACACTTGTTTCTAGTTCTCCAGATTCCAGTTAGCGTCAACACAAGACCATGATTGGGGTTAGATGGTCAATGGAAAACTACGTATAACCTCTCTGGCGAATTTGTCTAAATGCATTTCAGAGCAGAGTCCAGGAGAGATGACAAAAACACCAAACTTATTGAGAGCTACAATGGACAGGCAATTTTGGAGGGTCATGATCGCCTACGTTCTGGATGGACTAAAGAATGATCCATTAGTTCGTTACGAACAGTAATAATCTATTTTTCATATTTATACGATTACCATCCGTTCATGCATTGAATATTACTCTCACAACTGGTTGGGTGCTTCTGTCATGTATTTAGAAATATTTGATAAAATATATTACGGAATCTGCAATGTTATCTGTTCTGATCTGGCATCTAGGATTCACTTTCCCACCACCATAATTTATATCATCTGTGATTTTTTTTTATAAATATTTCCATTGTAATTGTTCTGATGAGATTTCCTTTTTTTTTTTACTTAGACTTCAGAAATTTAAGCGCAGTACTAGATTGGGGGCAAAAGTTCTCATCATTTTACAGGTGAAATGGCGAGATGTAACCGTAATTTCTCTGCTAACAGTTTCTTTTCTCACTCTTCTCGTTTGTAGGAATTTGTTCAAGCTTCTTCTTTTCGGGTCAACTGTGATTTACAATTTAAATCCAAGTTTAATCGTTATTTTCTTTTCTTTTTTTTTAAATTTAAAAAAAAATCTCCTTAGTAATGTTTAAAAATAATTTAAACATATGGAACAATAAAAGCATTTAAATTTTCAAGTTGAAACCAACAAAAAACGATGCTTTGGATAAAGCAGAAAATATTGAAATAATACTTCTAACACGATTGTTATCCGTGTGACCTGTGACATAATCATTAAAGTAGAATAAAAAATACGTTAAAATTTGTTAAACTAAATTGATTATAGTCATTACAACTGGATTTAAATACTGAATCGGCAATATTTATAGTTTTCTAATTATTTTACGACAGGGGCCAATTGAGAAAAAATTATTAAGTGATCAAGTTCTACGTCTATTCCACTCCTCTTGCAATTTTATGATTAGAAATTTCTGTCCTTTTCCGATATGAAGGGAAAATTTGCTTAAAGGAAAGAAAAGAAAATATGACTTCCACAGAGGTAAGAAAAGTTTTAAGAAACATCAATTCGTTTATATGTCAATGAATGATGGTCAATATCTTCACAGCTGCAAAAGAGCAACATTTGGTTCTACAGAAGAATATTGAGGATACTATGGACGAAATATGGGTGCATCAAAGAAGTCCTAGAGAAAATGGAAGCAAAAGAACTCTTATACTTAACATCGGAAAGAGACAGTTCATATTTCTCGGACACATAAAGTGGAAAGAGGAATTTGATACTCATAGCATGGATTGAAGGCAAGGGGGACAGAAGAAAACTACGTATAACCTGCCTGGCGACCTTGTCTAGATAGATTGCAGAACAGTGTTCAGGAGAGATGACAAAAACACCAAACTTATTAAGCCCTACAAATGACAGGAAACTGTGGAGGGCCATAATGCAAACGTTCTGGACGGACACGTTTCATGCAATGAAGAAGAATGCACCTTTTGATTATCATCTCATTTGGCATCTCGGTGAAATCCCACATCTCTACCAGACAATTTGCAACATGGATTTGTAGAAGTTTGATCAAACCAGTAAGCAAATATAATTTTGGAATTTCTATCCTCTCAATGTTTTAATGTTCCATGGAAAAATTCTAGCTATCTGGTTCTAAGAGAATATAGGGAAACTCTTTTGTGCTTTCGACCTGTTGTGGCCAAGGAGTTTTAGTATGTGCATAATACAAACCAAATTTTACACAAGGTTTTCAATTGGAAATGATATATATGCTCGTCTTTTAGAAATGGTTTGCAGAATTTATTCATTTTCAGAACAGAGTCAAGATTATCAATGAGATTAAATGTGTGTCAATGTAGTGAATGATATTATACACAAAATATTTATAGTCTATGCTAACGTAATCGGGTATGACAAATGTGTATTCGGGATGGAAATGTTTAATAACTCCTCTTTATTGTCTTTAATATTAAATCTCACCTCCCACCCCATGTAGATCCATTTTATTTGTATTAAAAATGTAAGTAGTTTAGTGGTATAGAAAGAAATACTTTTATATTCTAAATTTAACACTAATTTATCTAAACTTTGTTTTAGGAAGTTTAGATGTTAATTCTCTTTAAGTTATTGTGAGAAAAGAGTCAATGGTCAGAAATAAATAGTACTGACAGATTTCAATTACTGTAGAGATAATGTGAATAGAAAGTTAATGATTTCCCCATAGAAATGGAATGACAATCAGAAAGAAATATTGCTAGTGGCCAGGAACTAAGTCGAACGTTACAGACACAATAGGGCTATTATATGTATAATAAAAAAAGAATTAAAGTTCAATAAATCGAATGAAGACGAACTAATGCATCGCTTAAATCTTGGTGTTAAAAATAAAAATGCTGAAGAATATCTTCAGACGAGTATCCACATCTTTCTTGTTTAATCAAAAAGTAATTAGGGAATCAAGAATGCTATTTAGAAAACAAAGAAAACAAATCTGTTGGACAGCTATGCTATATCGAATTTATACTGCATTAATTGCATACGTCCTAAATTATAAAGAAGAGATTTCATGTGTAAAAGATGTAGATTTATTGCGGGAATGCTGAGAATAATATGGAGAGATCAGGATAGGAATGCAATCTGAAAACTACAAATATACAGATGCTAGCAATGAGAAAGATTCCTGTTGCGGGAATGCTGGTAATATTTACGTAGAAAACACGTGTCTCCGAGTATATTTTCTCACAACTATTATTGCGGACTTGAACGCGATCCCGAGTAAAAAAAAAAAGATTAATAAAGTAATAAAAATATAAACGCACAAACGACAATCTATTTTTTACAAAGAACAGAAATAGACAATAATGAATAAAGAATTTAATCTACACACTGTGTTTGAGTGTAAAAAGTTGTGTAAAAGTCAAAGTGAATGGTGTTACATGGAAGAAAGAGAAGTGAGCGTGTTTTTCCCAGTGGGGGACACATTTTTACCACGTGTGGCTACATCACATTGTCTAAGAAAAAAAGCAAAAAAAAAGAGGATGGCAGACAATGTCATTCCCTATTTAAAAGGAGCGACCCTTACAGAAGTTTATGATGAGAAAGAAAGCTTGAAAACTAAAATATTCACAGGGTACATTGAAAAAACGTGAAACGGGATTACAAAACGGGTAACAAGGTGGAATAAATGGATACTAGAAGGAATAACACAAAGAGAAAGTGGGGTCATCGCAAAACGAACTGCTCTGGTTTGGTTTGTTTTACGGCACATGACCCTCAATGGTTAATTTAATGCTGAGAAATTTTTTTATTGCTGGTAATATTTCGTTTTGTCAAAATCTGTTTCTGGTAATATATTTCCTTCAAAATTGTATTGCTGGTAATAATTTTTTTCAAAAAAAAGTATTGCTCGTAATAGTTAACTATTTGCCCATAGCTGGGACCCTAACAGGTGCTACCACACCGGGTCAGAGTGGACCTGGGAAAACCAGCAATTAACAGGTGGTTTCACGCTCCTCAAACCTCCTGATCCCAGGCTTTGTTGCTGGACGTAGTTTAACGTCTTACCCAGGACGCGGTTGTAGTTTAACGTCTTACTAAGGACGCGGATATAGTTTAACTTCTTACCCAGGACGCGGATGCAGCTTAACGTCTTACCCAGGAGTGAGGAACGCTCTGGAGGCAAACGATAGGACATGTTCTGAAGAGAAAAAAAATGTGTGTTGGTGTTTGAACACTGGTTTGTTCTTCTATCAGTTTCTTTGTAAATAGATAATGCCGTATATTTCGAAGTTCAGCCGTATTAGAACATTTTTGCCACGACTTTGTGTTTTGCCAGAAAGAAAAAAAAAACGTAAAAAAATAATTTTAAAAATCTGTCATTTGTTAATGGAGAGCAATGAACAAGTCAGGTTGCAATCTTTGACGTGAAATGTAACTTGAATGTAAATCATAAATAATTCTGTTTGTTGCACAAATACATTTAGATGGACACTTGTTCCCCCATGAATACATAAATATGTTAATAGAAAACAGACAACACACAGACGGTTATATATATATATATATATATATATATATATATATATATATATATATATATATATATATATATATATATATGTAGATAGATAGAAAGATATAAATTCGAAATCAACACAACAGTAAGACTGACAGTTTTAAGCAATAAGCAATGTTAATTTTACTGTTTATATCTTAAAAACTCACCAACGTTGAGCACTCTTCCCTGACAATATAGCGGTCTTTATTTGTGTTCTTGTGTATGTGTTTTTGTATACAAACGCAAATCAATGAATCAATCAATCAATCTATCTATCACCATCTGTTCTTTATCCATCTTCCTTCATTCCTATCTTATTCCATTTACATCTATCTATCTATCTATCTATCTATCTATCTATCTATCTATCTATCTATCTATCTCAGTCTTTTCATATCTATCTATCTATCTATCTATCTATCTATCTATCTATCTATCTATCTATCTGTGGGTATGCGTGTCTGTGTTTGTCGAGCAACTAGAATTTGTGCAGACAATATTATTAAATTAAACCTACAACGACAGTCTGTCTAATACTTTTATTGAACACGTTTTTTTCGTATATCTGAATTGTAAAGAGTCTACTGTAGCAAAAGCCCGACCTTTGGCGATTTGCACCACATATTTAATGCAGATGTGAAAAACACATTCAATAACTGAAAAATAATGTAACCGAACTGATATTTTCGACTGAATTTAATTAAAATGGATCCTTCTAAGTTCTATTGGTAATTTCTTTATCTCATGAATATATTGTTTTTTTCAGTTTTTCTTTCTCTTTTGTTCGAGTATATTGGAGCATCACAGTCACATCAAGAAATAAATTTTGTATAAATGTCATAGATCTTTTTGTTAACTATCTGCCAAAATTGTATAGAACGGTACATTTTTTTTAATTATTATAAGTGACATCATGTGCAGAAATGTTTCAAAGAGCTTCGAAACAATCAGAACACCAATATATTATTACATAATTATTCTCGCTTTAAAATTAGGAAAATTCACCAAAAAAATACCTAGTATCTCTGTTGAATTTAAAATTTGTTATATCCCTTACCCTTCTGTTGAATCTTTCACCATTTCTTTGACGGAAAAAAATATTGACCTCATCAAAAGAATGAGGTGGAAAATTTACTTCAATTTTAATCCCCGAAATAAACATACAAATCTTAATAACGCTTTCACTGGAAATCCCAAAACACACCTCCATACAATAAATTATCGGAACCCTTTGAAAAGGACCTTATTAATTTAATCAACAAAATATCTTTTAGAAAGAAATACAACTCATTCCAATCCAATCTTAAAAAGGACATTACAAACATCAAAAATTAAAAAAAAACTATGGATCAGAGCAGATAAATCCAAGAATCCATCAGAATACAATCATTTGATTCTGAATGCAGTATCTAACTCTTATAAAAAAAAATAATGACTCCAAGCACCTATCCTCCATACAGAGAGAAACTGATCAATTCGGATTTAAATATAATATTGCTGATAGAATGGGCACTACTCACTTGAAAGATGCCTACCTACTATTTAAAGACCATAAACCTAACTTTCATAATAATATATATTCCAGAATAACAAATCACTCCAAATCAGAGTTAAGAATAATTTCCAGAAACATTCTAAAAAGAATAAACACATTTATATTAGAAAATTATCCCTTAAACCTTTGGAAAGATTCATCTGACGCCATTAACTGGTTCCAAAATCTAAAATCTAAAAGTAAAGCAACTTTTATCCATTTAGACATTATCGACTTCTTCCCCTCCATTTCTAAAGATTTATTAGAAAATAGTTTAAATTTTGTTAAAAACTATACTGAGATTACTGACGATGAAATAAAAATCATAATGTATTCTAGACAATCTGTACTGAGACTTAATGACACTACTTGGTTTAAAAAAAAAACACACAAAAAAAAAACAAAAAAACAAAGACAATTTCGATGTCTCAATGGGAGCATTTGAAATATCAAACCTAATAGGTATATACATTTTATATATTCTGAGCAGATTCCTTAACGCCCAAAATGTAGGCAGATGATGGACTCATTGTTATACCTAACTCCAATGGGCCTCTAACATCCCAACTTCAGAAGGAAATAAGTAAGGCATTCAAATTTCTAGGATTTAAAATCGAAATATCATCTAACCTGAAAATAGTAAATTTTCTAGACGTAACATTTGATCTCGACAATAACACTTATAAACCCTTCCAAAAGAAAAACCAATCGCCCATATACATAAATATCGACTCAAACCGCCGTAAAGCAATTATAAAACAGAGTCCTAATACTGTAAATACTAGAATAAATAAATCTTCTAGTAAAAATATCTTTTATCAAAATAAATCAACATACAATCAAGCCCTATTCAAAAGCAAATTCAAACAAACACTAACTTATACAGCTAAATCTATTAACAACACATTCTCTAAGTCCAAAAATAGAAAAAGGAAAATTATATAGTTCAACCCGACTTTCTGTAAGCTTTCGAATATTAATATAGGGAAATACTTTCTTAAACTAACAGACAAGCATTTTAGAAAAGATGAACTATTAAAAAAGATGCTCAACAAAATGAACTTAAGAATTAGTTATTCCTGCATGAGCAACGTAGAAAAAATTATTAGCTCCCACAATAGCAAAATTTTAAGTGAATTTCATAATAATCAACTACAAAAAGTTCTTAATGCAAGCCAAAAGAACAAATCGACATGTAATTGCAGGGAAGGATGCGTTTGTCCAGAAGAGGAAATATGTTTGACAGAAAACGTAATATACGAAGCTACCTTTTTCCCCAAAGAAGATATTAAACAGAAGAAGATTTACATAGGAATATCGGGAGGAAATTGGAAGCAACTGTTTTATAACCATCACCAATCATTCACAAATAAATCCAAGAAACATCAAACTGCACTATCTAAACATTATTGGGATTTGTTGGAAAGCAGCTTAACGCCACAAGTAAAATGGAGAATCGTCTCGAGAGCTAGAACTCCAATAAACTTCAGAGACCGATGTAATTTGTGCATAAAAGATAAAATCCTAATAATAATAATAATAATATGTATATATATATGCTTAAAAAGTGTTATCAGGAATATATATATATATATATATATATATATATATATATATATATATATATATATATATATATATATATATATATATATATATATATATATATATATATATATATATATGTATAATTAATTTAAATGTTAATGGAATTTGAGTAGATGTTCCGTTTATTTGATAAATAGTACATTTATTTATTTAAGTCTTCCAGCCTGACTGTTCAAGAAATCTTATTAAAAAAAGTTTGCGCTCCTCAGCAGGATTTGAACATGCGTCTACCTGCTCCTGGTGGTCAATGAATTTCGAATTTCTATTACTGATTAGGTTATTCTAAAATCATTCTTCCAATCTAGATATGGTTATCTTTATTTTAAAGTTTCCACTTTATCTCATGATTTTATGATATATCATAGCATCATGAAGAATCATATTTCGACTTAAATTCTCCTTTGAATGAAATGTAATAAAATATTTATTTCATTGCTCGAAGGACATTTCAAGGGAAGAAATGTTCAACTGGACGCATGTGAGCACATCTTTGTTAAATACAGACCCGCTCTTGACTGAACACGTGTCATTTGTTATTCAACTCATCCAAAAAGAGTCTTTCAGGATTCCGTTTGAAATAACCTCTCCGTCAAAAATAATACTTATTTATCGCAATCATGAGGAAAATGTTTCAAATATACTATTAATATATAGTATATATGTTTAGTTCCTTTTTAACAATCTATTTCGTCATATATATTGTTTGAAAACAATGCCAGTTAAAGATTCCTGTTTTAAATTTCAATGATTAATGAAATATGGGATGTGTAAGAAAAGGTGGCAGGAGGGGGAGATTATAATGCCTCGGGGTTCTTGATAGGCTTCAGAGGAGGATATGCAATATAATTGGCCCTGTTATGGCATCTCGTCTACAGTCACTCTCTTACAGACGCGCCGTCGCCTCTCTCTGTCTGTTTTACAAATACTTTCATGGCAATTGCTCCGAGGAGCTGCATTCTCTGGTTCCCAGACTTCATGAGTTCAAGCACGCTACGCGGCTGGCATCCCGCTCTCACCCTTTCACTGTCGAAACTACTAAATGTAGCCGTCTCTTCTACTCCAATAGCTTCATGTCTCGCACCTCTCACCTGTGGAACTCCTTTCCCTATTCCAGTTTCCTTGAGAGCTATAATCTCTAACTATTCAAATGTAATGTCAATCAATATCTCCAGTTGCCTTGATCTTTCCACTATCCTTTTCCTCATCCTTTCTTCTATCACTCCTATCTGATCTTGGTCCAAATTTTCTGTAACCCCTTGAGTCCTCGTGGCTTCTCACCTTCCTTGGGGTGAAACGCTAAAAAAAAAAGAATAAAAAGCATACGGGGAATAGATAACGATTGACCCTTGGCATTTAAACGTGAAGATTAAATTGTTCTGCCATTTAAAAGATTTTTGGGACATTCGACCTCAGTGGTACCTGTATTAACTATACAGACTAAATAAGTGTAATTCTTCGAATTTGCTGAATGTAATATCGCAGTATGAGTCGGAAATGGAACTAAAGAATCGACCTCGTCTGAAGGTTTGCCTCAAACATAGCGATTCTTTATACAATCAGGTTCCCTCTTCACAATGCCAGAAAGGCACTCTAGGTAGATAGTTACAGATGAAGAAGGACAATTAATGCGGATATATGAAAAAATAACGGTTAAATTTAGTTTAAGCTCATAGTGATCGGGGAAATCTCACATAGAAGCGGTTTGTGGGAAGCAGCTACTCAAGCGGAACTTATATCTCATCAATAGAATCCGAAAAAAAATATTGTGATTCGCTACAGTTTGCGTGGCATGGCAGTTATTAGCGGTGAATGTTAGAACTGTTGGAAGTAAGGAATACAATTCTTCTGAGACTTTCCATGGAATTAGCGATAGAGCTTCAAGGGGTCTGCAACGCTGTCTTCAATAAATTGGTAGATGAGAGGAACATCAATCAACCCTCTATACAAGAACGTATAAACATATTTGAGCACCATCAAATCTGGTATTCTGATTTTTCAGCTGAAGCCCAGTAAAGCCAATTATCTCTTTCTATAAAATGAGGTGTGTGCGCGTGTGTGTGTGTGTGAGTGTGTGTGTGTGTGTGTAACGAATGCACGGCCGCAATTTACATGAACATGCTCCAAGTTAGTGGGAAGGCCAAGACCGATATTGCATTTCCCAACTCCCATCGATAGTGGAAATAATCGATTTTTTTCATGCTTCTACGGCAGTTTTCATGTAGTTTGCGGACATTTTCTACTGGTCAGAGTGCGAGACTATAGCTGGCTGCCACGAATAAGCAGGAAGATTCTACTGGCCAGCGTGAGAGCCAATAGCTGACTGACACGAATGTTAACTAGCATTCTAGCATGCAAAAAAAATCGATATCTGCATTCGTCACAAGTGGGAAAAATTTAAATCTGCATGGCACTTTACTCCAATTGGCTCATTCGCTTGCTTAAACTCAACGTTGATTCTGATTCCGCAGAACTACGTTGGGTGTGAAAAAGTATTTGTTGTTAACATTCTTTTTTCATTCGGTTTTTCCAGTTACGAGTCCTTTTTTTAAAGCTGATCGTTTTGTGTTCATTTTGTGTAGTTCTTTCTTTCGTAACAGATTTAATGTTTAGTATAGAGCTTAGAAAAAATTCGCAGTGTGAGATAGGCAAGAAGTAAGTCATGCAGCAACATCAGCACGGCGGACGTCACTCCTTTAAATTATTGCTGCATGAGTCGTGCGATTTTTGAATAAAGCATGGGCAACGCCGGGCTATGCTGCTAGTATCTAGCTATATAGTAAGATGTTCGGCCATGTTGGAAAAATTCTCGTCTTACTCTATCTGGTTGTGGTGACCTCTAAAGAATCTATTGACTTTTTCAAAAGTATAAAAATGACAGAAAGAATCAAATATTCTGTTATATGCATACATTTATTAGGTTGGTGCAAATATAATGTCGTTTTCTCACATAGTAACATATGTGAGAAAACGACATTATTTTTGCACCAACCTAATAATAAAAATGCGGAAGGAATTTGAAGACATAATTAAATAAAAAAATTGAATAAAATAACTCCGATTTTTATTATTAGGTTGGTGCAAAAATAATGTCGTTTTCTCACATATGTTACTATGTGAGAAAACGACATTAATTTTGCACCAACCAAATCAAACTTAACTTTTCAGATGTTTCCAAATTTTTATTTCAAATGTACAAGACATCAAGAAAAAAGAGGTTAATCTTTCAACTTTCTGTGTCTTTAATAATTTGGTAGATGAGAGGCACATAGGTTAATCTTCTATACAAGACCGTATAAATATGTTTGAGTACATGTTTGGCATTTGGAATATGCAGCTCAAGCCCAGAAAAGCCAATAATATATAGATATAAATAACTCCAATTTTTTAGCTATACTTAACTTTTCATATATTTCCAAAATTTTTAAAAAATTGTACAAGAGATCAAGAAGAAAGAGATTAATCTTGGAAGTCTATTGAATAGAAAAAAAAAACTGATAGAACTTGGGAATTAAAGAAATTATATCAAATAAAATTAGTTTAAATCCCCAACGGAAACATCTTGTTACGTGCTAGATGAACGCAATATTAAGCGTGAAAAATCTATCATTGAGAAAGATAGCGAATAAAAAGAAACCCTTTTTTTGGAGGGGGGCGCGTCTAATACTCTTTTGTTGTTTGGATAATCGCTTCACAGTGGGATTATCTATAGTTGTTGAAACCTACCAAGATTTTGCAATGATTTTACGAAAAGCAAGACGATAAAATCCACCAATGTGCAAGTAGTTACAGAAATTGGAAGTAATATAGGTAACAATAAAAGAATACTATTTAATGTGACAGAACGTGGCGATTGCCATTGCTTTTAAATTTACTAAAATCATAGTTGAAATAAAAAGAGGTAGGATAGATTTTCACTACTGTTAAATACGTAAGAAGACAGTATTAACATACGGTTAAAACTAGCGGTTTTTAGCAGCCAAGTTGACAGATATCGTGGCCAATCTTGCACTACGCTTAAAATCATCAATGTATGTTCAGAAAAGGATAGCTCATCAGTACAATTACCACAGATATATTTATAAAATAAAGCACAGAGAAACTAAGTATTAGGTTGGTGCAAAAATAATGACGTAATAATGTCGTTTTTTGACGTATTTTTAACGTCAAAAAACGACATTATTACGTCATTATTTTTGCACCAACCTAATAACAGCGATGGGAAAGTTTCTGATGTCAGGTCATGTGATATTGCAGATTCTTCAAGAATGTCTACCAGAAGCATCAGACAATATTCAATGAATGAATGAATGATAGATTTATAAAAGTGCAAGGTAAATTCTGGCAATGAGTATGGCACAATATAGTGAACCGATATTACTCGCAGTAGCCTTAGAAATTGATTCAATATTATCGTTTCCTTTGATATCAGCGGAAGACGTGAGACACAGTTACAGAGTGAGTTAGCATCAGCCATAATGATGGAAAAAATTTAAGATGATTTATAGAGAACACTTTCATTTTAGCGTTAACATTTACAAATATATTTGTTTTACAAAGGTGATATCTGCACCTCATAGCTTACTATCTTTCTACAGCTACAGGTAGCCGAGACTTGAATTCAAAATTGACGTATACCCAAATCGGTTGTCAGCTTGTTTTGCTATGTAACCCATACTTGGGGAGAAAATTATTTGGGCGGTCGTAAATGAACGAAACGAGCGTAATTCTAAGTTATCTCTCTCCCTGGTCTTTAATTGCGAACCACACGATGCATTGATCTTAACCGTCTTTTTAGATATGTTAAAATATGAAATATCAAAATATTTATAACCTAAAAGGTCTTGGCAAGGGAAAAAATATTTACAAAAGAAAATATGGATAAAATCAAAGACATTGTGCAGAAATACATCTGCGATAGGATAATGTAAACTAATAATTCATGATATTTTAAAATCACAAGAAATAATCCGATATGCACAAAGAGGATTGTAAAATTTGTGGTCCATGTTTAAGTGGTTAGACAACAGGAAAACCAATCATACAAGAAGGTTTATAAAAATACATTGTTTGTTAATGCTACGACAAAGTAAATGGTTAAGAAATAACACATAAGTGCTGCAGATATATAATAAATTGAACAGTAAGTACAGCAGAAGAGTATTACATGACTATTGACGTGTGTCGGATGGCCCCGAATTTAGTCTATTCAAATGTTATATTTAAAAGCCCCCCACCCCACACGCTAGGGACGTATGTGGCACAAGACCGAGTTTAGCGTGGGTCTCCGAGCTAAAAATATTACCCTAGAACCCGCATATATGGGTTCAGGACCTGTCTACCTCCCCGGACGAAACTTTGCCCTTCCGCAAAACTTCGTCCGGGTTCCTCTCTGCACAAGGCAGCGAGTTCGACAGTAAGGAACAATCTTTTCGACTGTTAATATTTATCACCATCCCGCGAGGGTTGTATGTGACACAAAGCCGAGTTTACCATGGTTTTTCCGAGCCCGTAGGCCGGGCAAAAATATTCCCTTAGAACCCGTATAAACGGCTTCGGGACATGCTTACCTATCCGGACGAAAATTTGCCCTTCGGCAAAGCCTCGTCCGCATTCCTCTCTGCTCAAGGCTGTGAGTTTGACAGTAATGAACAATCTATTCGACTGTTAATATTTAACAGCCCCCACCATGACGCATGTATGTGGCACAAGGCCGAGTTTACCGTTCTTTCTCCGAGACCGTAGACTCGGCCAAAAATATTCCCTTAGAACCTGCATAAACAGGTTCAGAGCCTGTTTACTAGCCCGGACGAAACTTTGCCCTTCGGCAATGCCTCGTCCAGTTTCCTCTCTGCTCAAGGCAGAGAGTTCGACAGAAGAAAAATCTATTCGACAGTTCCCCCAAGGCTTTCTCTCCTACTAATCTTATAGTAGGAGGAAGAGTCCAACATAGATTCTTTAGTGGTCACCACAACCGTTACGGTTCCAACTTCTACCAGATAGAGTAGGACGAGAATTTTTCAAACATGTCCGAACATCTTACCATACATAGCACGAAATATGTTTCTCACTGATTAAAAGATTACCATGAGACAAAATTGCCCGGCCTACTAACATAATCTGAGCTCTGTTGAAAACCCGCGTGTATGACATGCAACCAAAGAATTTCAAAAGTTTGAGATTTACTGTCAAGAGCAGGTAGAGATCGTTGCTAATTCCAGCCACTCCACACTTAATACCTGTTTAACGATACACACATTTACCCAACATTAATGTCTTACCTATTTAAAGATATACATACTTAACATTTTGATGACTTTTCTGTTTAAGGATATACACACAATTCGATCTTTAATGACTTACTTATTTACAGATACAAAAACCTAACTTTTTAAGGACTTACCTATTTAAAGATACACACACTTACCGCTTTAATGAGTTATGTATTTAAAGATACACATACTTATATTTCAATAACTTACCTATTTAAAGATTCTCAGGAATTTCATTTTAATGACCTAGATATTTAAATATATTGAGACTTACCTATTTAATGACCTTTCTATTTAAAGATACTCAGACTAATTTTTTTAATGGTTTACATATTGAAAGATATACAAACTTTTCTGTATTTTTATACATTTCTGAGATGAGTTGTTATGTACTCTCTTTACATTATATCTTTCTTGTCGTATTTATCACAACGTTTCGGAAGTTGTATGCTACGGTCTACTTCAGGTGGTTGGAATGTCGAACTGAACCCTTCATTTCGCTCGCAAGGGTAGACTGATCTAGATCCACGTGCCATGTCTAATGGATGTCAGTTATCACTAATTATTCCCCTCTCCAAGTTCTTCACCGCCTTAACAAGGTATTGAACACACACTGTTTGGGTCCTGTCACTTGATCTAACTAACGTCTTTATCCACTGTGCCATGTGTCCTTGAGCACAATAGTCCGAATAATGTAAACAGTGTACACACTTTTCTCTTTAATGAAATATCTATTTAAATATACGCTAGCTTATATTTTGAGATCATACCTATTTAAAAATACGTACTTATCTCTTTAATATCTTATCTGTTTCAAAATCCCCGCACTTACGTTTTTAATAATCTGCACATATTAAATCACGCACACACTTATATTTTAATGTCTTCCCTATTTAAAAATACGGAGATTTAAGAAAAAATGTCATAAAAAAAAACAAAAAAAACAACCTTTCGGTAATGTACAAAAGCTTTGATCTTTTTAGTTATCTCTTTCTTCAAGATGCAATAAATTAAATAAAAATTATAAATAGAATAAAAATAAAGATTTACTTGCATCTGCAGTATGCTAAACCTTAGTAATGTACAGATTATCGAACCTATTTTTGAACGTGTTGTTTATTTCTATTGTTCACTTGGAGGAAATAAAATGTTATGTAATAGCAGTCCTCCTATATGGCAGTAAATATTAGACATTCTTATCACAGATGAAGAAAAGACTTGAGACAACATAAATTTAGTTCTACATAAGGATGCTGAGAATATCATTAACCCAACATCTGAGCAAAGACAAAATTCTAGAAACAAGCGAAAAAATCAAAACTAAAATTATGTTTAACATGAGGCAGAGAGATTTGATATTTCTAGGGCGCTTAATGAAGGAATACGTCTTAGAAAACGTTATATTCACAGGACAGTTTGAATGCAAAAGGAGCAGTGGAAATTAACGCATAACCTACCTAACCCGATTGAGTAAATGGAGGGTAGAGAAAGTTATAGAAGTGATAAAAAAAAGACAACATTTATTACTAGCTGTAAAGGACAGGAAAGTTTTGAGAGGCATGATCGCCAATACACTGAAGGGATACGACGCATAGAAGAAAATAGACTGCCGTAGCGAATAAATTTAGAGATAAATAACAAATCTTAAGAAATGGTACAAAACTGATGTTAAAGTTACCTACTTGAAAACAAAACAAAAACTTAAGTAGTATGCATAAACTGTGGCCACGTAAAATTATTCACTTAGCGACGAGGTCGTTGGAGCGATAGGGTAGAATTGGGCGTACAAAATTTAGAACTTCGACAATTCTATAACACATCGAAATTGATAATGCATTTCGTGACAGTAAGATTCAGACTTCGTAGTAATTATGATTTTAAATGCCCCCAAACATATAAATTAATTAAATGCTAGTTTTCTTTATTGACTCATAAATGATGAAAGTCCTAACTCCAGTATCACAATTATTTCTGATGTGCCCTGATATCATCAATGTCAAAGTTGCAACTTACATCACAGAAGACTGGCGTCGTCTCATCTATTCAGGCAAGTCAGGTATCAGGATCTTTCGTGAACTTTGTAGACTGCATGTCACGTCGCGTAGCCATCGTTATTCAAGCGAAAGAGACTCTGCATATAAATAAGTAGTGATCTCTAACATTTTGTCAGTTTTGTGTAAGTACTTATGGAGATGATATTAAACTTTACTACACAAGCAAAAGTTTTCACATAAAAATTACCATGTTTCTAGCATACACATATATTTATGAGATAAGTATAACATGAATATATGTTTAAAATGTCGGTTTTATAAAAAAAAAATCTATATTTACAATGGCATATTTCTCCGTGAAATTGTAATAATAGGCATGGAAATTGTTCATGTTCTTATATTGGCATAGATGAAAAAGTTATTAGAATGTTTCAAAAACTATAATGGCAGCAAACCACTTGTATACGGATAGAAAATGAATTCAGTAAATGTACAAAAATAAAAAAGAGTTGAATGACAAGATCTTCCTGCTGAACTACTTAAACCTATATAGTGAGATGATACTGAGAGAAATTCCAAGTCCTACTAGGAATAATTATTGGCGGCCACAAGCAAAATATATACAGATAACACAGTGTTGACAGAAGATATAGAAAATAAACTACAAGAACAACTACAGGACGTAAGGAATGAAAGGAAAAAATAACAGCTATAATTGCAATAAAACATAATGCATTGTTGTCAGCAAAGGAAAAAGTTATACCCAGCATGCATATTAAGGATTGTAAGAGACTGGTATGTCTACAAACACACACACACAGAAAATACACTGTCCGGTGGTAAAATCTACTATTGGCGCCACGGGTGGCAGTACCGCCAGATCCACCGAAAATATATTTTTTTCGCTGGTTGGCGGTTGACGACGGCAGCATATTGCACCTGCTTTCAAACGTAGAATAAAATACAGATGTCGATATCAAACAAGTGCAACAGTTTAAATATCTATGAACTGTTTTAACAGAGGACTGAAAATGTGATATCCTAAGGTGCACTGGGATAATAAATGATGTCATTAAAAATCTAAGCAAAATATTAAGATGAAAATTACGTTCGAATTAATGAACAGAGTAGGGAAATGTTATGTAACGGCAGTTTTCTTATATGGTAGTGAATGATGGGTAATATTCTCAAAGATTATGAAAAAATTTCAGATAAAAGAGATGTGATACTAGAAAAAATGAAGCTGAGTATTGCATGGGGCTATTATGTGAGGAAGGTGAACTTTTAGAGAAAATAGAAACATAACACGACATTTACGTTTAAGAAACATATTATTTAGACTATTTACATTGTTTTGTACTGATGTACACAGGAGTAAATTGTTCTATTTCCAAGTGCCATGCCTCTTCCGGACATCTCAGTCTCATTTTATTTCCATTTTAGTAACTCGTTTTTTTTTTACTTTTTTTTTGTTCAGCTGTGATTTTGTTTAACTTACTTCAAGCATTTATCCACTCATACATATATCCTTTACGCAGGGGTGAACAAAAATAAACGAAATAAATAAAATAAATCAAAAAATACTAAGTTGTATGACTAAAAAGGAAATAACTGTAACTGAAAAGAAGAGATATGGCACGTGAAATTAGAAGAATCTATCTCAGTGGACGAAATGAAGAGTCAGTTTCGAAATTTCATTCATCTGAAGATGGCTCGGGCGTAAAACGGCTGAATCGTCATGGATATAACAACAAAGATGAGGAGAACAGTGTAAACAATGCAAATAGAGTAAATAGTTATAATACCACATCTTACAAATATAGAGAGATAAGAAAGCGTCAGTTGAAACTTTAGGGTACATAGTGAGGAAAGACGTCTTGGTAAATTTAATACTCACAGGAAAAATAAAAAGCAACAGGAATAGAGGAAAACAACGTACTTTCGAGCTTGTGCAAACAGGTGACAGAACAGGATTCAGGAGAACTAGAAAATATTAACATCTACAAATGACAAGAAATTGTAGAGAGTCATAATCGCACATGTCCTGTAAAATGCATGTATAAGAACAAGATATATACAAGTACTGTATATATATATATATATATATATATATATATATATATATATATATATATATATATTATGGCATTAAAGACAATACATTTTTACTATAGGCCATGATAAATTTTAAAACAAAAACACTAGTCGACCGGTTTCGTCACCTCTCGTCAGAACTGTAAACGGGGAAACAAATTATGAGAAGAAAGTCTGTCGCGGATGACATGGATGAATGAACAGGGAAAAATACAATAATAAAAGTTATAACACCAAAGATGCTAGAGACACAGCACCGCAAGCCCAAGCAGTCTGTTTGTTGGAATGGAGATGTCGAAATCAAACAAGGGCAACTGGCATCTAGAGTCTGCCTTAACAGAGGACTGAATATGTGACATCCGAAGGTGCACTGGGATAGGAAATGATGTTGTTATATATATATATATATATATATATATATATATGTGTGTGTGTGTGTGTTATTAATACACAACAATTTAATGTCCAAAAGTAAGTAATGGTAGAGTATTACTGTGTGATATATGAGCGTAAGAAAAAAGTAAGAAGAACAGAAGTTACAAAATTAAGAAGAGGTTATGTAGCAAAGGACGATGATGATCAGGAAGACATTCTCCCGTGATTCTCTTCCACAAAGCAGCAATTCTTTCAAACAATATCTTCAACTGGAACTTCCTCATTATTAATGGAATACGAAAGGCGCTCAGGATGATTTATACTTTCTTAGGCGGCATGGCGAGTCCCAACCTCAAAGGTCATGACAATTGGAACCAAGAAATATATCGTATATGTGTGTGTGTATGTGTGTAAAAAATGCTATCGTTAACGACATATGTGTAATTGCATGCTATCGTTGACGATATATAAATATATATATATGTGTATGTATATATATATATATATATATATATATATATATATATATATATATATATATATATATATGTTTGTGTGTGTGTATATGTGTGTGTGTGTGTGTGTGTGTGCATGCATGCATGTACACTCACCGATACTCATAATGTCTATACTAAAAGAATGACAAATTATAAATTTTCAACTGTTGTATTTTCTTCCATAATTATGATATTTATCATACAACAAAAATAAACTCAGTTTTTCATAGATAATTTTTCTCTTCCAAATCTATCTTACACATGAATCTACGATTTGTCCGTGCAGGAGATGTTGCTGGTACGTGTAGTTTGGAGCTTCTGCTATCTCAATATTTCTGGAAAAATTAAAAGAACAATCTCTGATATCGTCATTCCTGATTTGGCATCCATCGCTTTCGCGCGGCTGTAACGTAGCTTCACCGTACTCTCTCTCTCTCTCTCTCTCTCTCCCTCTCTCTCTCTCTCTCTATATATATATATATATATATATATATATATATATATATATATATATATATTCTTCTTTGTCGCTGGATAGGCAATTAGGAGATATGATTTTTATGTTGAAAAACACAAGCTGTAACCGTAAGTTGTATAGTGACACTTCTTCTCTCGCACTTCTCGCTTGTGGAACTCTATTCCGGTTTCTTTAACCAACATTCAACTTTAACAATGAAATGCAATGTCAATCCTCATCATCTGCTCAATGTTCTTTTATTCTTCTAATTCTTTAATAAGTTTTGTTTCTTTCTCAGACACTTCCACTTTTATTGGGTCTTAGTTGCTTTATCACCTTGTTTCGAGTGGACAGATTGAAAACAAAACTATACAGAAAATCAATTGAATCGACAGAAAATATTACAATTAACGTTGAATTGAAAACATGGAAGAACGTCACATGGTGGATTGTTGATTGTGATAAAATATTAATTGGCCAATATTTTCAAATTTAAATAATAATCTATGTATTTAAACGTGATCATGTATTAATCAAATATATAATTCTCTGTCAATATTTTTTTTTAAATTTTCTGTGTATAAAAAAATTATACACAGAAAATCTTCAACTCGTTGTTGTTGAACATGTACATGAAATATTTTTAATATCTTTTCAAGACCCGTTTTATACATAAATCAGTAAAAGAGAGATGGAATTCCGGGGACAGTTAATGAAGAAAGAGCGTTTAGAAAATTTGACACTCATAAGACATAGCGAAGGCAAGAGACTTATATATATATATATATATATATATATATATATATATATATATATATAAAATAAGAGTTACAAAATATTAGAAATTGTGGAGAGCCATGATTGTCCACGTTTTTGAAAGCCCACGCCACAGAAGAAGAAGAAGAAGAAGAAGAAGAAGAAGAAGAAGAAGAAGAAGAACGAGGAGGAGGATATTGTGTGAATAGACGATAGAATGCGATTAGAAGAGACAGAAAAAATATTTTAATAAGCTTCAAAGGACAGGTAATTGTGGAGAAACTTGATCGCCCACGCCTTGAAGAGGATATATACTTATATTCAACGTTAAGCAAACTAGAATTATATTCCTCGCTCATTCTTTGAATTGGTTTCTGATATTCACAGTTTTATATTTCGTGTTTTTAACCAGTTCCTTTTTTACAATCTCGACGTCAGCTAAGTCCACAATAATAAGTTGTTTATTTGGATATTCCGAATTTAATGTTTTGTCCTTAGCTCCTAAAACCAAATTCTCTTCACTTCCCTTCTTTCAAGAGTCACGTATCTTTATACGCTATACGAGCCTGCATCTATAGACATCTTTTGAAATTTACTTTTTCCATGTTCTTCAATAATGAAACCTGTTTTTCGTCTCACATTATCTGCAAATATAATCAAAATAGTGTGTTCTACATGGCAAAATAATATATTAAACAATTCGAAATTAAATTAAGTAATTTTTTTATTATATAAACATTTTTGGTATCATTATCTTAAATATTAATACTCAGATTGAATACAAACATAGATTATTTAAATCTATTTAAATCTACAAAACACATACACCCTGATGGTGGGGGAATTTCAAATTCATTTTGCAGCACTGAAAATAAAACAAAATGACATGTCTCAACTGCAGAACTTAAAAAAAAAAACAACTTTTAATTAGGCGAGGTCGTTCAGCAAAAACTATGAATATTGATTTGCAAATCGTCAAAGACGATAGGCATCTTATGAAATAAATAATACATGTCATCGATTTGAGTATTTTTATCAGAAAATCAGCGATGTTGCAAATATCTATCACTTTTGCCAACAGTCGCTTTCATTAAATTCTTTTTAAGAATTAGATTATGTTAGTACGATTGTATTATAATTTTAGATTATAATCTACTAGCATGAATATGCAATTATTTTTTTATCATAGGCCTCTTGGAAGAATGCACGATACCTTTCGACATCATTGAAAGGTGTGCTAAATTGTTCTTGGTCCGAATTAGAGGAAATTTCAGATGTGGTCTGATGTTTAGAAGCAGACCGAACCAACATTTTTCGACACCTTATTATCGCTTACAGTGGATATTCCTCACTCCAGGTAACCCTTCTAGATATAATGAATATAATAAAGACTAAGTCTGATTAAATTGTTAAATGGCCCAATTCCTATCCCAGCTAATTTCAAGATCCTGAAATAAAATGAAATATAAATTTTTGAATGGCGTAAACCATTCATATATTTGCATTTCTGTCGAGTTAATATTTCACTGGGGGTAATTTTAAAGTTTAAACAAGAAAAAATGATTCTGAAAGAAAAATGTATACGTTCTCGTTTTCCTAACCATCAGTTTCATGATGACATCTGCCAGAATAACATATATCAGAATTTTATATCGGCAACACCATCACTTGACAAGGCAATAGAAGTGTTGAAAGAAAATTACTAAAAATTTGTAGTGATGTTATAACTTACTTACGTTAAAATTTTCATATAAATAGAATATCAACATCTATTTTTCTAACTGACGACGGCGATTTCATTTTTAGATTCGATAAATCTGTTTAAATTCCTATATCTTCTCATATATTTTTTAATATTTTAGTTTATACACTCCATCACTATATTGAACCAACCGTTCTTCACTGCATGTGCAATGCTCAATACACTTCTCTCCTCAGACATATCGACTGCCAGGACATGTCTTCCTTTATATTTTATTAAAAACCATTGCTTTGCTCTCGATGAAAAACATGTATGCATCCGAAAGACCATTATCTTCTTCGGTTGATATGAAATCACGAAGGTCACGTGACGTCAGTTCATACATTCGAAAGAGGTCAGGCTTTAGTTTGCACACCTCGAGTCAAGACGAGATTGCAATTTTAGACGGGCAAGGATAAACCAGCCTGCTCGGGAGAACTACTATTCACATAGCACCGTTTCCCAATTATGAAATAGCGAAACACCCTGCTTACAGACTTACCGTTGGGAAAGACACATGACTCTCAAAAATCGTATTGAGCAAACCTTAATATTTAAACAATTCAATTTTAGCCTTGTATGAAACCTTTTTTATAATAAATATTGTAATGTTATATAATGTTTCATAATTATTACCCTCTCCCAACCACATAAATTTTAACTTCAGAACATCAGGATGTGATGAGATATGTACAGTTGTCATATTTTGAGATTAGGGTAATTTGTTTCTTTTTTTTTGTTTTTATTTACATGGATCGATACAGAAATTGCACTATCTCCTCTTTTACAAATAGAATGTCATGGAGAGAATATAAACCAGTTTTCATACGGAGAGTTTCATTCACACCTACTGACCACGTCCACATTGTACGCAAGAAAACATGTTTAAACTAATTAATACTGTTATATCAACAAAGAACTCAAATCTGAGTTTCACATCTTTAATATGACCATGCATAAAATATTCGTACGAATATGGATCCCTATATATAAACACCTTCCTTTCCTTTGGCAGAGCTCAGATAATGTAGTCAAAGTATTGCTGAATTAAGTATCTCATCTTAAGCAATACGTGACATATGCTATAGTTTGTTTTTTTAACTTCCTTTGAATCTGGTCGTATAATTCTAGTACCAAATCTTACCACGCTACCAAATATAAATGGATACCTTCCACTAATATAAGCCAGTGAGTTCTCTGGGGCATTATATGGAAGCCCTTAAAAATGATGATTCTGTGATAAGCTGATGTCCTTAAATATTGGCCAAGACAATATTGGGAAATCAAATAATTCAATCGTATCTTCTTTAGCAGAGTCAATTCCAAAAAGATCCTTTCGTGTTATCACGATCCTGACTTGAAGAGAATGACAGACGAAAGAAACTAACAGAAAGGAAGTCAATGAAAGAGAAGATGGAAAACATTTAATAAATATAATAGAATAAAATAAAAATCTAGTTAATGTTCCGAGAAGCCAATATCTTCGGAACCTGGGAAACCAAATTAATAAATCTAAAAATCATAGAGTATATTTTCAACTATGAAGAAAAACAGAAAATCAAGATAACAACATGCAGTTAAAACAAAAACAGGAGGCATATCCTGTTTAAAAAGAAAAAAAAACACTTGGTATCACATTTCAACTCTGACCACATTAAGATTAAGATGCCAGCGAAATTTAATATACACCGGTATACCTCCGAGCATTAGAATATATGTCCCAAAAAGCAAAGAGCAACGAACCTAGTAATGAAAAATTAAAACGAATAAATCATCATTTGGCATCAACGCTTAACTTTTGAAAAAAAAAAAAAGCATAACCTCTACCCCAATTTAATATCAAGTTCCCATTTTTATGAAGGAATGCTAGGATCAGAAGGGTTTCCAGAATCTTTGAAGTATATTGAACATTAATGTATTATGGAAATATAAACCCCGTTGTCAACACACTCACACGAACAGAGGTATCTCAATTGTATCCATCATGGGGACAGAAGTAACGAACATTTTATTATCTATGCTTTCACCTTTCGATATAAATCAGTTACTAAAGACACCGTTTAGCTTTCGTTAAGGTAAGCGGTGTAATGATGGCATATACATTATGAAACTACTTTAAGAAAATAAGTCTCCAAAAGAAAATTACTCTTTTGACTTCACCGTTGCATATAACATTAATAGAGAGTTCCTCTAATTATCATTCGAAGCCATATTCCCAGATCTGGCTCTATTGAATAGAAAAACTATATCGATCCACAGACACGTAACTTCTGGTGGAGACCTCATTCTGAAACACTTTGAAGTACTTTAGGTGTAAGACAAGGAGAAAATGAGCGCACCAAATTATTCAATCTCTTTATCATCGCATATACAAGTACAGATGTAATGTGATGGACACTAAGTATTCCATGCGACATCTGAAATGTATACAACAAAGAACAGACTCCTTGGTTTATCTCCCGAGGCCGCTGCACGGATGGTCAGGTGGGTGATAACGATGAAAAAGTTAATCATATTTAAAAGTGTTTTAACAATAAATGCTTCAACTGAAAATAGAACTAGCTGCTCAGTGGATGATGGCCGAATGATTCCATCTTATGAATGTCTAATGTGATTGTGTACTTTACACTTTTTACCATACATTTTATTTAATTTTGAAAAAGGTCTGGCATGAAACTGAACGATGCCAGGTTTCCATCTAGAACACATTAGACATCGGAGCCAAAACAAACGCCAGCATCAAATTGCAGTCATTTTAGATTAACTATGAAAATCGGGAACATACATTTGCAATGACTTGATATAGGAACTTGATATATCCCGAAAAATGATATATTTTTTCGAAGTAGCAATGTGTTTTGGACTACTGTAACAATAGCAATAGGCGTAGGCAATAAGCGAAGACGATAGGCGTAGCGTCGTCCTGTACCTCAACATCAGTCTGTATTTATGGCTGACACTAACCAATCATATTACTGTGAGGGGCAACCCAGGTGTATGCATATTTATTACATCAGAACTGGTGTGTATTATGAGGTGGGTTTTAAGTTCAGAAGCAAAAATGTGTCTTCTTTCGTTTTCCTTGAAATGGCACGAATAAATGCAGCAATTTATGTCTATTATAAGAAACCAACTGAACTAAGCCCTCATACTTCTATAAGATAGGCTGATGCATTTCGTGATGGACTTATTTCTAAATTAGTACCCATTGTAAATATTTGTTTTCGTATTATCATGAGTAATAATCAAATATACATAATAAATTTAAATGGAAATACAGCATTCGAAAAATGGGTAAATATTTAAAATAACAGCTTTAACGCTATGATACTAAAGAAAGTACTGAGCGATTAGTAATATTTTTTTCCTTATTTTTCTCTTTTTTTTTTCCCTTCAAATTACTTATTCCGGAGATATCGCGAAAAACGTGACATATCCTTGAAGAAACGTGACGAAGTAAAGCATTGTCAGAAATAGCATTAATCTGTTTGGATGACTTCTTTTTTGTTGATTTCGTTTAAATGGTTTATTTAGTCTCGACACATTTTCTTCACACGGTAACATTGAGTTTACCTGAGATTAAAGCAGGATTAGTTTAAAGTACCTTCGACTATTTTTTACTATTGAACAAATAAATGTAACGTTACAATATAAGTTCATACGGAAAAATATTTTAAATTATATTTTACTAAATTATTTAAATTTGTACTAAGTAAGCGTGGATAACTTAGGACACAAGTTGTGTAATGCTTAATCGTAAACTGAGGCATTATTTGTCTATATCTAGGAGATGAGGTATTGTGATTATTTACATTATTCGGACGGTTATCCTCATCTTTATTGCTATAATCACATTGTTTCGGCTGTTGTACGCTCCGGCCTTCTTTATTGGAATTTCGAATCGAACCCTTTATTTCGCCCACTGCTGGTACATTTTTCTAGTTCCACGTCCCATGCCTCCTGCTCAAGAACACATGGCTCAGTGGATAAAGACGTTGGTTAGATCGAGTAACTAGACCCAAAGATTTGTGAGTTGAGTACGAGGCCATAGAAGTGTTGAACAAAAAACTTGGAGAGTTGAGTTAAAGAGATATAACGGAGACATCCGGAAGAGGCATGACACGTGGAACTACAACAATCTACTCCGGTACACGAAACAAAGGATTCAGTTTGAAATTTCAATAACCTGAAGTAGGTCCAAGGATACAACGGCGGAAACCTTGTAAATATGTCAATGAAGATGAGGATAATAATTCTAATAATGTAAATAATGCAAAGGCATATTGTTGAATTTTAATTTTATTTACTTTCCGCTTAATGTTTTAGTCGATGTTATTAAAGATTTCATTGATACTTGATCTATGGTACTGAGTAGAAAATGCGAATCGGAATGAAATACTTAACTCTCCGTACAATTCATAATTATATTCTTCTAACAGAGGAAGGCCTATTTGAAAGCAGAAGGTGTTCACGTTTTCGTAGCTTAATGGTTACAAGAGGAATCGAGTTCAATTAGATTCCCATGTGAAAAAAGCCTGTAAGTTCAAATCTCGACGAGGTATACAATTTTAATTGACACCTGCAGTATCAATTTATTGTTATCTGAACGAGTGATTAAACCTTTGCAAGTATGAGACCCGGTGTAAAATATTAATAGGTTTGATTCCTCAGGAAGGTGATTCTTGATGTTACTGACCTGTAGTATTGGTACTTTCTGTGGAATGTGAAATACATGAACGAAACACACACTGAGACATATATATATATATATATATATATATATATATATATATATATATATATATATATATATATATATATATATATATATATATATATATATATGTGTGTGTGTGTGTGTAAATATAAAAGTGAACATAGATGTCAACAATTAGAGGCGACAGTCTGTTTCATGATAGATGCAATCGTCAGGCTACGAGTGCTGATATTTTTCGCGGCTATTTATATATACGGGGCAGTGGTGCATTGTGTTTAGTCTATAATTTCCAGTTATTTTACCGAAAGTCGTTTATTTGTTATTTATTTATATTGTTATAATTATTTTGCTTGTTTTTATTTATTTTTATATTTTTATTTTTATTTCTTACCTTATATATTTATTTGTTTTTATTTTTATTAGTCGGTGTTTTTAATAGGTTGTGAAAATTTGTTTATATCGCTTATTTAATAGTTTTGTTTAGGTATGGGAAGATAATTAAAGCTATTCATTCAATTTTGGGGTTGATTGTTTTAGTTTATTCTAACTATTATTTTGACTGGAGCAGTTTTTAATTTGTTATATATATATATATATATATATATATATATATATATATATATATATATATATATATATATATATATATATATATATATATATATATAGTCATGCAATGATGGACTGTTTCGCTGTATCACAGTTTATCCGTGTGGCTAGACGTCCGCTTGCCTCTAGCTAGGATCGAACCCGGCTGAATTCGGAGATTCTGCCCCTACGCCTTTGAAGCCCGACAATTATTTTAAAACATTTTTTTTAATGTTTATACGTTCTTTTTTTATTTAAATAAATGTTCAGTGTATAATAAACAGTATCAACGACATTTACCAGCCTGAATTTCCGCGAAATTTTCATAGTTTCGGAGGACGCATATTTTCTTATGAAAATTTCTCGGCCATTCGGGCCGGTAAATGTTGTTAATACTGTGTATTATAAACAGAGCATTTTCCGAAATATTTGCATCTATAAAAAGAACGCATAAACATAATACAATGTCTAAAAAATTAATATATTAAGCAATTCATCGAGTATAGAAAAAACCTCAACAGAATGCAGAAAAAACGGACGGTCGTTTCGCCCTATATTTGGGACACATCAGCAGTGCGCGTCCACTATTGAGAATTGAAACCTGGAAATTTACATTGATAGGCATACTAACTCTACTAACATTCCTCGTTGAGAAGGGGTAGCGAACTAGACAAGATACGCCGATCGTTCTATATAATCCGTGGTGGAACACAACCAAGTTCCTTTACCGATAGGACTGTGCTTTCGAGAGCCACGACTGCTATCCCCAAGCCGCTCCATCCAGAGCATTAGAAACCGGTTCAAGCAAGAATATATAAATGACAGAAATTAAAGAGGATTTGTGATAATTAAGTAATTAAAATGTATTGGGATTGTTGCTATGTTAAGGGAGCTCAAGTATGCAGAGTGAAGTCACTTGCCACAGATTGAACTTGAACACTGTCACACATACACAATCAGTTATAACCTTCTAGCTCACTACTATCGTTTGTCGCAGAGCTTGAAAAGAAAGTGTATAGAGTATAGTCATCTCACTACATCCCAGAGATTTCGTCAGTTACCATGTCTTTTACAAATGTTTTGGGCTAAGCACATCATTCTCTAGGTTCGACAACCACCATATACTCATGATCGCGTCCCTTGCAACTTTTCCTTCTCCAAATAGCAAATCGCACTTAAGTACAAAATTTTAAGTTGTCGAGGAAATCCAAGAAAATTCGATCCGGCAGCTGCTCACTGTCCCAGGAAAATGGCTTCAATGAATGCTTCTATCAATGAAAACCACACTAGATAAAGTGCTTAGTTTCAGAAGGGGACTACTTCAAAGGTGAGAAATGTTGAATTGATGTATGTTGTAGTTGTCATTTTAGAGCTCCATTCCCGAGACATTTTGGACAAAACACTTCATGTACAGATTTATTTCTCGTAACGACTGCATACACAGGAGCACGCGATTGAAATGAGACATGTTTAGCGAGATCAGCATTTTATGTAGCTGATTAGCAAAGTTAACTTAGTCAAAGATATAATACATTGATTGTTTTTGAATGCACAGAAGTTTTTTTACGAGAGTATAAGTGGATGGAACATAAGCTGTACAATTATTAAGTTGGTGCAAAAATAAAAAAAAATATAGTTTTTGAGGTTAAAAAATACGTCAAAAAACGTCATTATTTTTGCACTAACCTAATAGCAACGTGATTGCATTAGAAAACGAAATGCGACGTATGCTATAAAGTGTAAAGGATATACAAACATTGGACTTATCATTATATAAATAACATTCGGCATTTATCCAGCGAGCAGTCAATGCTTCTCTTGTTTGAAATTTATGAACGTTTTTTCAGAAAATGTAACTAACTGACATTGCTATTTCTAGGATTGAAGGGTGCGTCTTTCTTGTCCTTTTCCTGGATGTGTAGAAGATCAACTTATTGATTATGTCATTACTTTCATCTCAACTTACATTTAATATCCGTTTTAGTCGATGCTGATTATGTATCGCCTGTGTCCAAGTTACGAAAATGAATGATCTACTGTAAAACCTACTGCTTCATTCTCTTGAGGTCATGTGAATCATAGATCTGTGAAAAGTTTAATATACAACTGACATTATAGATATCTCTGAACAGTTTTGTCGTTATGCATGACATTTATGTAAATATTTCGATTTGATGAGGCTGCTCTAGCTAACTAAAGTTATGACATGAAGACCTTGGTTTTTTAGCAACTTGGGGTTTCAGAACTAAACACCATAGAGTATTCTGTGTTCAGTATCCGTATTTATGAAACTAATTTTGTTATAACTAAGCCATACACCGTTTTATTTGTAGTGGTTACAATTTGCTAATTCTACACCCTGGAACTTTATGTCGGATAAAGTGGACACACCTTCATTGTTTCCAATCCCATTCGATATCTAGTCTTCTATTTTCGAAAAAAAATATCATGAGTTATACCTCTTGGAACATTTGTTAGATTACGTTGAATATTCTTATGTATGATTAAAAGTTCAAGCGGTATCGTCAAAATTCCCATCTGTACATTGAGAGGAAGCGTGAAAAATCATTTCTATACGCTTCGTTTGGGATGTGGTATAGGATGTTTAAATGATGAGTACTTATCTTTTCACATCTGTACTTGTCTATGCGAAAATAATAGTCAAAAAAGAGATTAAATAAATTGTTACGCTCATTTCCACCTTGTCCTGAAGAGGTTTCGAATGTTTTGGAATTGGGTCTTCACTAGAATTTGGATGGCTGATTCCAGTGGATACGATGATATATTGATGTGGTCATATGCTACCGTGAGGTCAAAATAGTAATTTTTATATTAGAGAAAATTTTTTAGTTTCCTAATGTAGTTTGATGATATCTATGCCATCATTACACAAATCACATGAAAGAAAATAAAACAGTGTCTTTCTTGTGAGTATATAAAATTTCTTTAATTTTCTAATCATGCAAGCACGTATGAAATTATTTAACATCAGAAAGCATAATTTCAGTAATCTAAGAACTAATACCGCACACACTATTAGTAGGATATAGAGGTTTTATTTTTTATTTCAAGTTTTAAATATATTTTCCATGTGGAAAAGTGATTTTTTTAGCGA
This sequence comes from Acanthosepion lycidas, assembly GCA_963932145.1. Taxonomy (NCBI): domain Eukaryota; kingdom Metazoa; phylum Mollusca; class Cephalopoda; order Sepiida; family Sepiidae; genus Acanthosepion; species Acanthosepion lycidas. The sequence continues at coordinate 96,877,624 of OZ010595.1, forward strand.
GAAGATGATTTAAATCTATCATATAAGTCTTCTTTCTCGTCCATTAGACATAATATAATACTCTTTACACAGAAACATTGGATATAGTAAATCCCTAAACCTACTGTTTACGTCCATTTATACTCTGGGATACAGCCATTAACACACGTTGAAATTTTCAGGTGTTGTTTTTTTTTTAAGCATTCAAACACAAGCAAGGCGCGAAGCCGCAATCAAGGAAAGGTTTACAGAGTGTTGGAAAGAGAGCAAAGGGGAGTGATAGAGAAAAGAATGAAGAGAATGTTAGGGGACAGATCAGGGCAAATGGAAATGTCGATTGACATTACGCTTTAATAGTTGGAGATTATAGCTATCAGGAAAGCAAGAAATGGGGAGGAAGTTCCACAGGTGAGAAGTGTGAGATATGAAGCTATTGGAGTAGAAGAGACGGTTACATTTAACAATTTCGGCAGTGAAAGGGTGAGAGCGAGACGCCAGTCTAGTTGAACGCTTAGATTCATGAAGTCTGGGAACCAGCGAGAGCAGTCTTCGGTGCAGTTACCATGAAAGTATTTACTTACTTATTTCGTACACTGCCATTACGACAGCTATATAATGGAGTATTCGGCTTTGATTATGAATAAAATCAACCGAAGAATGATATACTAGAGATGCAGTCTCGTTGTATGGAAAAATGGCAGCAAAAAATGTTAATTTTGAAAATTTCCATTGGTATCCACTTATGTCTTTAAGTAATGACCTGCATCCATGTAGATAGTTATTTTTGCAATATTTTCGTAATTGATTACCATAAATACTTAATGATGTAAGAGAGGAATTTTCACTGCTATTTCATTGTCGCTAATCTCCTAAGTAGATCATTATACATTAAATTTATAATTATAATATATCAATAGAAAACCTGTGAAATTTTCTCGCATACTGCAAGTACTTAATAACTTGACTTAGTGCAGACAGTTTTGTTTTATTCTTGTAAAAATTATTTGGGCCGTGTTTTCATTAAGATTATATTTAAACTAGAATTTACCAAACTGAATTCTCAAAGATGGATTTAAATGAAATCGCTTTTAAGTTATTTGATGGGCATGTTTCCGATTGGCATTTAATCAAATATTTGGTAAGACAGGCTGTGTCTGAACGTGGCACGATGCCAAATTGATGGGGAGCGGGATTGAGGAAATATATCCAAAGGGAAGAAAGCAGCAGGGTTTAAAATCTTTATTCGAAAGCTTGGCTTTTCAGCTAAGTTCGAACATAGTAGAGATAAAGCTTAATATAAAATGGGATATTTTCAAACGAGAGGCAATTGGGTAGAAACATGGTGTTATTCCTACATTGGATTGTTATCTATCTATCTATCTATCTATCACTATATATACATACATATATATATATATATATATATATATATATATATATATATATATATATATATATATATATGTATATGCATATATGTATATATCTATCTCTCTTGTATTCTCTTTCTTTCTATCTGTCTCTTTCTTGATATATATATATATATATATATATATATATATATATGTATATGCATATATGTATATATCTGTCTCTCTTGTATTCTCTTTCTTTCTATCTGTCTCTTTCTTGATATATATATATATATATATATATATATATATATATATATATATATATGTGTGTGTGTGTGTGTGTGTGTGTGCGTGTGTATGTATGTATGTATGTATAATTCATATATAACATGTTTCACATATTTTAAAGTTTTGGAAGCGATATAGAGAAAAATCAGTTTTCATGTGCATTTCGAATTTTTATTTCATTTTTCGAAGCTCTGCTCAAATAAGATGTTGAATTATACAACTTAAAATGCTTATTATTACTTGATTTTCTCTGGCCATAATATTTTAGCTACATATATTACTAGTATTTGTTTAGTTTCAAAAGTAATAATAATGTAGCACATTTGATTCGAACTGTTTATCCTGAGATACAGCGTAGCCTATAAATGTGTGTAATGCGTGTACGTTTCTTTGCGGGTTCCTCTGATGGTCGCCCCTTCTAATGTATGGTCTTGCGTGGTACAGTGACTGTGAGAACGATTCCATTGGGAGTTCTGATCTACTAGTAAGGCCATCCTTAGTGGTAAGGTCGAAGCTGGATACACAGACAAAGAGGGACCAAGTCCCCAACGGTGGAATAAGCGGATGGCGATTACAAAATATTTCAATGTTCGAGTCAGCGGATGAAGAGGGATACGAATGATGGAAATCCTATAGAAAATTTCACCCGAAATTATAACAGTCACTGGTAGTTTATTGTCGTTTCATAAATGGATTTTGTATGATTCATTTGATATGTGTCGCAAAGGAACGTCATGAAATCAAGTGGCACACTTCAACGCAAGTTGAGGTCTACTTTAAATAAATTCAAGTCATCGGCACTTTTTTCGGTTCTGACTTTCTTTCAGCTCCAAATACCTCATGCAAAGCCAAACGGCGATAGAGAATGAATGGCGGGAGCAGGTTTTGGTGGAACTGGAATCTTCTGAAACTTCACGTTGGTGGCGAATTTAGTTATCAACGCCATCATTATAAAGGAAGCGATAAGCAAAGAACAAATTAAATTCTCGGATACGAAATAAAGTCGGCGACGATACAAATGAGACCGTTTATCGGCAGAGAAAGTAGATTGCGACGTCAAGCTAAATTTCCAGCAGAGACAACTGAGTTTGCTTTCGGAGAAATACCGTTAGAATGGTATGAATCCATCATATTCTCTGCTATGGGTTGAATAGAGAACAGTCTGGATTCTTGAGCCATCGTTAGCAACAGGTTTAGAAGGGCAACTCATAATTCCAATTGCAAGTTCAAAAATATCACAGCAGAAATAACTACCATGTTGTAGCTGTAACCACACAGTCGAGAAGTAAACACACACTGTTCTCTCTCACAAACACTATTCAAACACACACACATGCACAGACTGTTCACACGAACATACAAACACACAGGGAACTGTGCTATGGACTGTTCAACTGTCGAACTCGCTGCATTGAGCAGAGAGGAACCCGGATGAGGCTTTGCCGGAGGGCAAAGTTTCGTCATGGAAGGTAGACAGACCCTAAACCCGTTTATGTGGGTCCTAAGGGAATATTTTTGGTCGAGCCTACAGGCTCGGAGATCCCACGGTAAACTCGGCCTTGCGCCACATATATCCCTCGTGGTGGTGGTGGGGGAACACACAAACACTTACACACACATAAAAATTCACTTCTTCCTTGGTATGACGATAAACTATATCCAGCAGCAAAACCTCTGATCGGCAGAATGTATGTTTTCAGGAACGTGGAAGGACTTCTTATTGTTGATCGATGATGTTAGCACCGGTTAGTGAACCGCAATCAAAAATAAATACTAGATTTTTATATTAAAATTCTAAGGTCAGCCATTATCTATCCTGCAATTTATTCCTCGTTTTTACGTCCACATTAAAAACCTATACAGCAGCGGCCCTACCAAGAGCGTAAAAGCGATGGCTATGTTAACTTTGTTTGGTTCTTGGTATTTGTCCATTTTGCATGAGTTGCTCTTTACCTAATTGAGATTAATTAATTGAAGGACGATTGCAGACTAAAAATAAATGACAGTAGATGAGAACGAATCATAGATTGCCTTTTCATTACTAATGCTTGTTGATATTCTTTTAACAGAACACATAAGAGGGCGAGAAATGGGTGGTATCTTTCTTCGTTGACTTTCCTTTTTCTGTTCTCTGTGTCCATCTCATCCGAATCGATCAAAGGGAGGCGAAACACAGCGAAGTAGTGACAGCAGGCGTGGTTGATTAGCAGAACAATGCGTGACACGGCACGACATTATTCGTGATGAACGGGTAACACAATATATGGCATCGTTTCACTGATAACCCGAAACCCAAGAAAAAAAACGGAAACAAAACAAAAGAGAAAAAGAAGGCGTAAGTAAAAAATAAATGAGCAAAAAAAAAAGGAAAAAAAAAAGGAAAAAAAAAAAAACATCGACAAGAATAGTTTTACCATCTTCCATCAGAGTTGACGTTCACATAGATCGCCTTATCATAAAAATACCGCCTCTTATGAGTGTCAGAAATGTTTTAATTCGTAGCTTTCTTTTCGAAGATGTAGGAAGAATTCGAGATTTCCTTTGAAACATATTTGCAGATGATCGATTGGTGTGACCTATTATTATTGCGTGGGATGACACGGATCAATTTTCCAATCAGTCATCCGAACAGCAATCTGTCAATATGTCAATCGTATTTAAAGCATATCGATTTACGTCAGTCTCTTCAAACGTCCGTATCTTTCTCGTGGCGTACACATCAATTTGTCTCTCTTCATTCATAACAGGTTTGAAAGATGAAACTACAACTGAAATTACAGTTGCTAACAAATATTGAATTTCATTATTTACGAATTTTTGAGTTACTTCTAAAATAAAGTAGGTTAACCAGCTTTAGTAAAGGGAATAAATTTAAATAAAAAGTTAGTAGATCAGGGCAATTCAAATAGAATCAATTTATCTTCTATATCTCATGCTGGCAAATATGATTCTGTCTACACTATTTACATTATTCGAACTATTGTCCTCATTTTTGCCGCCATATTTATTACAACGTTTCAGCCTTTCACTATCTGTCTATATTTCTCATATAAGAAAATATGCCGATTATTTACATTATTCGGACATCTTTGTTGCCATATTTATTACAACGTTTATATTTCTATATTTTTTCTGACTATATGTCTGAGATGAGGTATTATGTACATTATTTATATTATTCGTTGAACGTTCAGGTGGTTGAAATATCGAAATGAAGCCTTTATTTCGCTTTTTCCACGTGCCATATTTAATGTCAATTATTTTCCCTCTGAAAGTTCTTCAATGCCTTAACCGGGTATTGAACTCACACACTTTGGATCCTGTCACTGGATCTATCCAACGCCTTTATCCATTGTCCCATGTGTCCTTGAGGACATATGTGCATGAATTTCTAGGTATTATAAACATAATGTCTTCAGCAAACATTTTTACCAGTGCTCATATTACATTTTTTCAGTTCGACATTCCAACCACCTGAAGAAGGCCTCAGCGTACGACGGCCGAAACGTTGTAATAAATATGGCGAAAAAGATGAGGACAATAGTCCTAATAATGTAAAGAATGGCAAATATGATATACAGATATATGTGTGTCTGCTAAAACGGACTTGGTTCTACTTAGAGGTTACCATTTTCTTTAACACGCTGTCGATGCTCACATGTTCGGTCCATGGTGTCCTAACCATCCTTCTGTAGAACCAAACTTCTGTTGCCTCAAGTCCCTACTTCATCTATGAAGACATTGTCTAGCATTCACTGCCATATAGAAGGACTGATATCAGCTAAGATTTCAGTACACATTTCTTTGTTTCTAGTCATGTTCTTGTTTCTTAATCTTCTGCTTCGCTTTTGGAATATCGCACATTCTGTTCATTGTTAAAACACTTTCCAGATATTTAAATTGTTGTAATTGATGGATTTTGGTTTTTCCGATTTGTAATTTGCATTTTGGTTTCCTCCTTTTGCTAACGACCTTGCATTGTGTCTTCTAGAAATGTATGTTTAATCATTTCATCTTGCTTTCCTTCATTACCTTCTGTGTTATTTGTTGTATGTTGTTAATATCGTGTCCGCCAAGAATGAATCCTCGAATATTATTCAGTAAATGGTAACATACGTTTAGCTGATAGATCTCGATAAGATTTGCTGTTTAATGCATGCGATCGATACATTTTCCGAGACACAACGTCATATAACAATGTAGTAGAATCCCTGAAAACCAGACCGAGGAGGACTTCCGGATATGAGAAGTTTTTTACAGAATCCGGATATGCGTGAAACCCAGGGTCAGAAACTCACATCAATATAACTAAATATATTAGATCTATCACTGATATTCAGCGCTTTCCAATAAGTATCGTGCTACATAATATATAAATAAAATATATAAAAATTACACACACACACACACACACACACACATATATATATATATATATATATATATATATATATATATATATATATATATATATATATATAAGTGAAGATTAAAGTAAACACTCAGGCCTGACGATTCCGTCCAACATGATGCAGACTGTCGCCTGTAAGTGTTTACTTCAATCTTCCCTTTTATATTTACACATGCTCTATCTCTGATATTGATCACTTTATATATATATATATATATATATATATATATATATATATATATATATACATATATATAGCACACGTTAAGACGTTATTTCTTCATATATATATATATATATATATATATATATATATATATATATTCCGTTCGCTTCATAATGTCTGTTAAAAAGAGTATAATTTGCTGCGTAGTAAATACTTAAGGTGAATTCTGATAAATATTTTCCCATTTCTAAACACACGTTAAATACATTTTATTATACCACAAAAATCCTCGTCCAATCAAAACACGGACAATCACGAGACATAGATGAAAATGCCTGCTAGACGCTCAGCTGCAAATACGATCATTCACATTATCAACCGAATCCCGAATTTGGGAAGAATCACTTTAGCATATAGATGAGCCCAGACACTTTTGACATAAAATGCATTAGTAATTGAGCAAAGGGGAATGTGAACAGGAGAGTAAAATGAATGACGTCAAAATGGAGAAGTAGATACCTGATACAGTAAGTTAAAATATCCTTATATATATATATATATATATATATGTATATATATGTATATATATATATATATATATATATATATATATATATATATATATATATGCCTCTGTGTGCGTGTGTGAGTGAATGTGTGCGCGCCTGTGCGTGTGTGTATCGTGTGTGAGCGTGCGTGTAGATTTAATGGACCTGTTAATGAAATTTGAGGAATAAAAAACAAAAATATATAATAATATTGACAATAAGATTGACGATATACATATATATATACAAATATATGTGTATGTGTGTGCTTATACGCCTAAATAATTATGAATATATGACAACTACTATATGTATGGTATTAAAATAATATATTTGCATATATATATATATATATATATATATATATATATATATATATATATATATATATGTGTGTGTGTGTGTGTGTCTGTGCTTATGTGTGTGTGTGTGTTTGTGTGTGTGTGTGCTTATACGCCTGTATTTCTAAATAGTTATGAATATATGACTACTATATATATATATATATATATATATATATATATATATATATATGTAATTATTTATTCGGAAATTATAACATAAATATGTTTTAAAATCTCTACAAAAATATCCATTTTGTCTCAACACTTATCAAGTGATGGTGTTGAATTTTAGAATCTATATTCTACCTATATTCTACATTCAACACCATCACTTGATAAGCCACCAAAAGTGTTGAAACAAAATGGCTATTTTTATATTGATTTTAAAACATATTTATGTTATATTTTGGAATAAATAATTGCATTTGTTATACTCTCTGTTGAATACTTTTGTAAGAATAGTATATTTTGGCTATTGGAATTTATTTCGTATACACCAATCCTATACTTGGGTACATATATATATATATATATATATATATATATATATATATATATATATATATATATATATATATATATATATATATATATTAATAGGCCTTTTCAATAAATTGAAACACGAAAAGAAAGATTTTAACCTCAAATTTCTCGTAAACGTCTATGTCCTTTTTCAACAAGATGAGAAATAAACAAACAAGATGGACTCACTCTCATAGTGAATCTTGTTTTTGTTTTAGTTCAAAGGCTTCCTGTGGGGAGAGAGAGAAAGAGAGAGTGAGAGAGAGTGATGGAGATTGATGGAAGTGCTACAACGCTTAAACACAGTATTGAATGATGTCAAATCCCCCCCCACTATTTAAAAAATATATTTTGTCATCCTTCTGTTACCCACTATCATAATATGTTCAAATTCTGGATAGCCTAGCTTTTTTTTTAGATAATTCACCAAATGTTATTGTGCAGGTAATATAATCTCATTTCCATGACTACAATATATACTACTTTTACATACAATACTCGCGTCACTTCTGGCACGTCGGTGTATTTACGATATATGACCGTTCGCTGAAAGGATATGGGTAAAGAAAACTCGTATCTAGTGCCATGTCTCGTGTACAGAGATCGATCCTTTTTAAATGTCTTGCACTGAAGTCTTATGCTAGATTAAATTAAGCTTAATAAATATCTCGAGAGAAACACCTGCGGTAGCGTGATGGTTAACAATCTAGTCGCGTAGACCATTTTCTCCTGAAGTGCGATCCTCACCACTTGGATAATTTTACTGGTCCTGTGAAAGCTTAAACTCGGCTCAAGAAATATTGGAAAGAATTAATGAAAAATAAGGCCATCAAATCAGACACCTAATTCTTACAAGAAAGTGGTTCGAAAAGGGCAATTCCAAATAATTTTTCTTTTAAATCTTTGAAGCCGAAAAAAAGGAAAAGACGAGATTTAATGTTGAAAGAAAGAAAAATATATTCACTGCAGAAAAACGGAAGTGGAATGGAAAAAGAAGAAACAAGAGAGCAAATGAAAGGAGGGGATAATGGAAATAAAAGAATAAAAATTTAACTGACATTTGAAAATCAAATTAAAATAAATATAAAGGAAAATTATGGGATTGAAAATTGGAATAATAGAAAGACAGAATGAATGAAATGTAAAAAAGAATGCTAACAATAAATGTAGAAGGTACATCGTATCAGAGAAGGAATAATGGAAAAAAAAGATGAAAGAGTAAAACAAAGAAAGGGAGGTAGGAACAGAGAAGGAAAGAAAGAAAGAAAGAAAGAAAGAAAGAAGATAACTATTAGAAAACGAGAAATATATATTGAGCTATGTTGGATTATCAGAATAATGAAAAGTATAGAAATTAGAAAGAAAGAAAGAAAGAAAGAAAGAAACAATCAAACAAAGAAACGAAGAAACAAAGAAACAAAAGTAAGAAAGAAAGAAACGAAAATTAAAAAAAACCCAAAGAGATTGAGAAGTCAGTGTAGGAGAAATATAAATCATAGACAAAGAAAGAAATAAAAAGAAATAAACAAAAATGTGGAAATAAATGCTGGCAAATGTAGATCATATAATTAAAGAAAGAAACAAAGAAACAAAGAAACATACTACAAAACTAAGAAAAATAAGAAGAAATAAGTGTAGGATAAATGTAGAAAAAGAAAGATAGAAATAAAGGAAGACACAAAGAAAGAAAGAAAGAAAGAAACAAACAAACAAACAAACAAAGAAAGAAACAAGCAAAAACATTAAAACAAGCCACCAAACAAAAAGATTGTGAAATAAATTTAAGAGAAATATGGTTCATGAAAACGAAAGAAAGAAAGAAAGAAAGAAAGAAAGAAAGAAAGAAAGAAAGAAAAGAAATGAAGCGAGAAATAAATGTGAAAAATATAGATCGTAATATGTAAATCGAAATATAACGAGAAAATGATAAGGAGGATGTAATTATCGAATGAAGAAAGAAAGAACGAAAGATTGAGCAATTAGATTTCTAATAATTAGGAAAGAAAGTTAGAATTCAAAATTCTAAAATAAAAGTGAATAGCCGAAATTTAAACTAAAAATGAGAAAGAAAGAAAAAAAGTAGAAAAATATTGAAAAAAAAAATGTAGAGAAAAATAATAAAACAGAATGTAAAATAAAAAAAAAAAAAAAAAAAAAAAATGATAAAAAGATGAAGAATCTCTCCGAAAAGAGTAAAGGAGTTCAAATTGGATTGCGGGAAAACAGACAATGCTGATGCCATTATTTTTATTTTTTTTTTTTTTGGTATTTTCTCATTTAAGGTAACTGGTTTATTTCTTTTTATGAGTGATTTACTTGCAACTTCATGAATTCGTGTTTGGTCATCGCCAATTTCCATTAGATCGCTGTCACATTATGACGAAGCAGTCATCAATGTCTGTAGGGAATGGGCACACATGCAGTGACTTTTCCCTTGAAGTTCTTTAAACACTTCGTCAAAAGAAGCGTATATGTTCTGTTTTTCCCCCAATTGGTTTTTATCAAAATTATTTGGTAGTTTATTTGCCGACTGGCCTTTTAAGAGGTACCAACAACACTGCTTCTGGAAAGGGCCATGTTGGGAAAGACAAATGTCAGCGCTTAGAAATTTGGTTTCCAGAAGGCTATTTTCAATTTAAGATAACCTTTGTGATTTAAATCTTATGACGTCATCTGTCTCCGAACTCTCCAGAACATCTCTGAGGAATATAGAGATTATCTAAGCGCAGCTTAGATGTGGCACAAGGCTGAAAGTATGATAATTTCCTAAGTGCATCTTAGGTACGACACATATTTGAAAGTATCGCACCTAGGTGGATCGAACTGACTATTTAGTTTTAATGAATCTAGCGAAACAATTTTGCTAGCCATTACACTACATAATGGTACCAAAATCTATGGAGAGTGTAACTGGTTTTGTATTAATCTGTATGTAGTACACTAGTCTAAGACCTGCTACTCACTGAAATAAACTGAAATTTATCTGGGCTCATAGTTAAATAATTGTATTATTCTTAATTGTTTATTTCAAGTGAATATATGGGTAAAATTTCCTGTCACGGAAAATAGAAATTGCTGTGCCGATTTCAAGTTTTGACCTAGTCTGTCACAATTTCTTACAGAAATAACTTTGGAAAAGACATGAATCTATATTTCCCTAGATATAATCAAATATCTGGCTCAGTCCCAGTCACTTTCTCACCGATGTAAGGTTGCTTTTGTATGTATTTTCTATAAATACTTTAATGCTAATTGTTTGAAATAACTCTTTGCTATGGTATCTAGACTTTGTGGATTTAAGCGCATTACTAGACTAGCGTCGAGATAATAATTTACAGTTCTATGCTAACAGTCTTTTCTCTAGCACGTCTCGCTTGTGAGACTCCCTTCCGGCTGCATGCTTTCCAACCAACTTTAATCAGTAAAAATTTAAATGCAATGCCAAAATCATTATCTACTATCCACCTGATTATTCTCTTCTCTTTCTGCTCATCATTAATGTTTCTGTTCCTTTAACCAATTGTGTTTTAGTGGCATTACTGCCTTGCTTAGGGTGATTCCGATTCAAAGAAATAACAGGGTGCGCTTGCTGTGTGTGTGTGCAGTCACTTTAGATAAAGGTAAACACTTCATTAAGAATTCATTTCACGCAATCTTCCGCATTCTTGCTTTCCAGTTAAGATTGATTTGCAAAAATGTCAATTGTGATCGTCTTTCTTCTTAATTCTTATTATTTTTATTACCCTTTCTCCTTAATAATAGTTTTTTTTTTTTGTTTTTTTCTTACAACATTTCACCTTTCGAGACAGTTTCTATTGTGACAATGAGAGATATTGATTAAAAAATATGATGGAAACAAAAAAAAATAAAAAACAGAAAAAGAATATAAATGAAATTGTCTATACTATATACCAAAAACACACATAAAATAAATCAAATTGAAAAAAAATTCAGTCTCTCGTTCTTACATATATGTAGTCACATCAGCTTAAACATGATGTCGTAAAGTACGAAAACCCTTCACCCGAAAACTTTTCCTACTTTTTCATATTTATTTCCCTTAAAATTATTCATGATACACAAAAAATATCTATCTTTATCCCATATATATATATATATATATATATATATATATATATATATATATATATATATATGTGTGTGTGTGTGTGTGTGTGTGTGTGTGTGTGTGTGTGTGTGTGTATTTATGTTTCATAAAAAACGACTGACAACTTCCTGCGGGTTTTTTATTTAATTTTTCTTATGTTATAATTTTCTTCTATTCTGACCCAAATTCTGTCGACATTATTCAAATGTTCTGTATGTCCAACTGCTTTCGGCTATGCCTTTAGCCATTATCAACGATTTTTTTTTTACTTTTAACTTGATGCATTCATTGCTTCATGTTGGTTTCTTAAAATATTTTATGGGAATATCGTTTATTTTTCAAACACACTCAACTCAGTGTAGCCATATTGATAGTTGACATCATGGAGTATTGGCATTTGTTTTCTATTAATAATATTTCCAGTATTTTTAGCCTATTTTTAATTGTAGATGAGTCTATTTTATTTGTGTTATCGACCAATATGTCTATTTTGGTAAGTATCCATATATATTTTAAAATGAGATCTAATTGAGCTATGGTCATAGAGATGGAATATCAATATTCACCTTGATGAATTTTTTATTCAGTTTTTTTCAAACTTCTTACATTTCCCCCGTTGGTGGGTCTAAGGTTATGGAAATTTTCCGTATTATACTCTGTCCGAAGCGTTTTCAGCCACTTCACAAGCCAGTTTCACAAGTGTGGTTTTCATTTATTTTCATGTAGTATTCATCGAATGACGTTTGAAAGAAAGGTTACTGCACAAATACACATTATTTAAATTGCGCGATACGGCAGCCAGCAAGAAAGACAAGACTTGATATTCCGCAGAAACGCCATGGAAGGAAAACTAACAATGGACAAGGAGAAACTAAAAAAAAAAAATTAAACTGAACTTAAAAAAACAATGAACACAACAGGATACGGAAGTACTGAACGCCATTTCAACCATCTCACTTGCACTCTAGAAATCAACCAATCACACAGCATCACTAAAAAAATACAGTGGAAAAAGTGTGTATTATATTTAACGAAACACACACACACGCGCAAACACGCACACACGCGCACACATACACATATAGGCAACATTTTTCATTGATACATGTTTCATTAAATAATATAGACAAGTTTTGTCTATTTATTTTATCTAAATTCTTTTCATATCATCTGATAAGCTTAATAACATTATCATTAAAAGATGAAAGAAAATCACCAGTAAGACATATAATCCGGTGTTCTCATTAATTATTTTTATTTTTACAAAAAGGGCTCAATGCAAATCTACAGAACATAAATATTATAAATTTACTAATTTAAAAATATGGTTCAATAGCTATACAGTAATTACCATGTTTCAAAATCAGTAACTAAAAACTTCAAATTCAATTATAGAACCCTAGTCCTGTTTCATTTTCAAGCGAATTTTGGAATAAATTATGTTGAAATTTACTGAGTTTTATAAGCACATACATTCATAATATTAATTTCTCAGGAAACGGGGAAATTCAATCATTTTCACAAGGCGTGGTAAGGTATTTATTTTCACTGACAACAACTGTATCAAAATATGAGTTAGTTTCAAGAAGAGAGCCTGGTATGTATCTTTATAAACATTCTGAACAACGACAACATACTCAAAACCTCGGTCACGATGACTTGGGATTTCGTGCCAGCACAGCTATTAACGGCCCCAGAGTCTACCCAGTTTCACTCGCAACCGCCTGGCTCAACCCTTTATATGGTTTTTCAGGCACTTATCAATGGTTCCACACGTTGGAATCGTCCCCCTCCAAAGCGATAATATCAGGAAATCACCTTCTTCACCTGGCAATTCAATAGTGGTGAGATTCGAACGTTGTAACCACTGGGCCATATATATATATATATATATATATATATATATAAGTGTGTGTGTGTGATCCTCATTTAAGTCAAATCCTTGAACATATCATCCACGTTTACAGTCCAATATTTAGCAATATATTCTATAAAAACTTTATCTTAGGTTTTTGAGCGCTTCATCCAGTTTGATGTTATCGATTTCATAATGTCATTAAATTTGTTTTAAACAAGTCTCAGTAAACGAGATTTCTTTAAGATTCGCATTGTTTAAAAAGTCATTGTTGCCTCGAAAATCTTCTTCAAAATTCTTGTTTTGAAATGAATTCGAATACTTGTTATCATTGACGTTGTTATCAATATTGACATTGTAAGCCATCATATAACCTCCGTTTTTACATTTACATAAATCATCGTCAACGGACGTATTTATTATCTTCACTGTTATTAGCTAAAATGATGAAACCCTTACTTTTAGAAGTGATTCATATGTAATACAGGATTTTATTTCTTATAAAATACTCGTTGGAATATTTGTCTTTTAAAAATATTCTGCAGCTATATGTTCTCTTATTCACATTTATTTATTCTTTCTTTATTTCTTTCTGTTTTTCGTCTCTTTTTCTTTTTTTTCTATATTGTACACTTTTGTATTTTGAACGTGTTTTTTCTTTTATTAATCCCCATCTTTATTTCTTTTTGCATTTTACGTTCTCTTATTTCTTTCATGCCGAGGCACTTCTATCATTTTTATTCGTTATTTAGACACTTTTAGATATCTCTGGCAATTTCTCTCTTTTTCTTTTATTAATCCGCTTATCTTACATTTTTACATTTCTTGTAAAATCCTTAATTCTCATTTTTTTTCTTCTCAAATAAATTTTCATCATTTTCCTGAATCAATTTATGTCTTCTTCCAGCATCGTTATTACATCGGTTGTTAAGAGTTTATTTTTAAAATGATACCCATTGATTCACTCATTTAGACTACTGGACAATTTCTGTCTGAATTTCTATGTCATTGGAAACAATAACTTCACAGCAATGACATCACAGAACTAAATAAGAATTAGATGATATATTACTAGATATTTATAACGGAACTACAAGAATAGTCACGTAGATTAAATAAAATGTTCATTACCAAATTACCAGGAAGCTACCGGAACCGGAAAAACGCATGTGCTCTAGCATTATCAGCCGTTGTGTTGTGTGAATAAAAACGACACTCTTATTGTAATGATAAGGATAAAATAGAAATTACTTCCAATTATAAATTTAAGCGTGCTACTAGGTTAGCATCTCGGTCCCACCCCTTTAATGTCGAAAATGCTAAATGTAACAGCCTCTTCTGCTCCAACAGCTTCTTCTCTTTTACTTACCGACAGTGGAACTTCGTCCCTCTTACTTGCTTTCCTGAGAGCTATAATCGTGAAATATTCAAATGTAATGCTAATCGACATCTTCTGATCCATTGATCCTGATCTCCGTCCTTCTCTATATCCTTTCCTCAAAAACCCCTATTTACTCTTACTCTCATTCTTTGTAACCCATTGCGTGCTAGTGGCACTCCCGCCTTGCTTTGGGTGAAATGCTTAAAAAGTAAAAAAAATAAGCATTGTTTTTAAAGCGACAACCATTGCCAAGGAAGTGACTATATTTAAAATAATAGTGGTGTCGAGGGAAAAATGTCCTTTCGACATAGCTATTTTGTGCTCTACAACATGATCTATATTAAAATGTACAACATAATGCATCATTATATATTTGTCGATCATACATTACATAAACATAACTGAAGCAACTATAATAGAAGAAGTTTTCATTAATACTTAAGGGGTAATCAATTTCTTAACAATATATTCTAGGGATATCATATTTCTATACCTTAGCATAAAATGCACATATTTCTTACGTTCTAACATTCTTTTATAAGCAGCAATAAAAAAAAATATATATATTGTATAAAAAAAATCGAGATTACCTATACGGAAAATATATCCAAAGTAATTGAACGATTATTTAAATATCGCCATAAGATCCTATAAACGGGAACTATTGAAAAAAAAAATCTTCAAGAAAGCAACTCTAGTAGTCCCATACATGATATCCTTAGAGTATAAGACATTCTTTTTATTAGAACATTTTATAGCAAAATTTGCTTCCGTTCTATATCATCACGGTAGGCATATACATATAATCATGTTTCCAGCTAAAATATCATGAAAGATGATTTTCGTTATTAAGACTCGTATCCATAAGCCGGTAGTCATAGTTTTGCATTTCTTCAACACTAGTGATCATTAGAACAGTATGTACCGAATTTGAAATTAATCAAATTATAATTGAAATTATAAATTTGGATTTTTCTTCGATAAAACTATTTTAAATATAACTATATTTTTTCCTTCAAAACTTTGTTTTCAAAACAGTAATGTATCTTATATACCTGCGTGCTGTATATTCCGAAGAATACGCTAAATATATATCGATGTGGACAGATATCTATGTTTTTAAATTGCTTTTACCTATTCCCGCACCGGGCTGAATGTTCAATAAGCGAAAATCACGTGGTGGGATTTAATGGGCGTCGTCTTTCGATAAAATCATTGATATCCATACTTTCTCTTCGACACGGCAGTTCCTCAACGTCCTCACTCGGTGCTCCTACGCGGCAGCATATATTAAGTATTTCGGTTGGCTATATCGGCAATTAAACCTGATCATGCATATTGTCTTGCCAGGCGCTGTTGGGGTTGGCACTGTTTCCCCACGTGACATCACTTATACTGAAATATCGATAAACTAACGCAAAATCTAGTGGACAAGCGGTGACGGGGCTGCCCCTCCAGTCTGACTTCGATAGGGTCAGTGCATCGTATGTCAGTCATTTTACGTGTCGTCTCCATCTCCGGTCCCGAGTCATTCGTCCGTGATGGTCAGTATTAAAGATTTGTGGCCCAAAGGTGACGGTCATCTGTGTATCATCTGAGACAAGAGCCACTTTTAGACAAAAGGAAACTATGACATTATATACATAAATAGGTATTTTCTCCACTAAATTTGGATGTCTGGGAACGCTTGGCTCAGGTATGTACGCTTAAAATTCTCGCCATAAATAAAAGAGAAAGTTTATTGGGACTGAGATAGGATAGCAAATCTTCTGAACAGACACAAGCCTAATGTAGCCACGTGTACGCAATTACTGAGAGACTCGTCAGTCTCCTGCACGTATAAATAAATGCTGGGGACATAGAACAAAAGAAAATTAAAATTCAGCGTTAGGCAGAGTATAGGGAGTGCGAAACAGTTATCTGAGTTTAGTAAAGAGAAAAAAGCCTTCTATAATTAAAGCAAAGTATTAAGAAACAGGAAAATTTCGTTAGAAACAAAGAAAAGGTACATGGTATCAGTCTTTTTGTATAGTAGTGAATGATGAAAATCTGCAATTTACAGATGAAAAAGAAACTTGAAGCAACCGAAACATGGTTCTACAGAAGGATTTTGAGAAAACCATGGACGAAATATGTGAGCAATGAAGACATTTTAGCGAAAATGGTAACAAAAAACACTTAAACTTAATATTAGGATCAGACAGTTGATATTTCTCGAGAATATAATGAGGAAAAAAGGCTTAGAGATTGTGAGAAACACAAGGGAAGAGCATCCGTGGAAAGGAAACTCATAACCTCTCAAGAGAAGCTTAATTAAATGGATGGTGGAATAAGGTTTAACAATGATAAGAAAAAGAAAAAAATATACATATTAAAAGCTGCAAAGGACAGGAAATTGAGGAGAGTCATAGTCGCCTCCGTCTTGAAGGTACACGGCAGAGAGAAGAAGAAGAAGAAGAAGAAGAAGAAGAAGAAGAAGAAGAAGAAGAAGAAGAAGAAGAAGAAGAAGAAGGAGAAGAAGACGAAGGAGAAAAAGAAGTATTATTAGTAGTAGTAGTTTGTGAGTATATTAAGTAATGTATTAGTCATGACTATTGTAAAATATCATTATCATTGCAAAAAATTATGAACAACGCAATACGCATAGAAAGTAAGAGAGAGGTAAAAGCGATCTCCTCGCAGGGCGCTTAATATAAAATTCAGCTTGCGTGTGTGGTATTGATCCAAAAAACAACAAACTTCTGAGAACAAACATTGATAATGTTCTTTATTAACGCTGGCTCATATCCCGACACACTTTCCTTATAAACGGCTTTGTTTCTCATTCTAGCCTAAGGAAGCCTACTATAAGAGGGATAAGGCAGAGTTAAATAGCTGTTATACTTTGTTTTACGATCTATATTTATGTTTAAATGTTATTCTACATGCATAGCAGAAAGAAACCCATATCGAGGAATCGGGACTTGGTAGAGTTTAATACTTCAAGTGTCTACTATTTTGATGAGGGTCTACTGATCTATTTTGATGAGGGTCTACTGATCTATTTTGATGAGGATCTACTGATCTATTTTGAGAGGTTGTTTCTAATGCTGTATTTTGAGAGGGTCTTCAGATCTACTTTTAGAGATTCTACTGATCTAATTTGAGAAGGTCTACTGATATACGTTGGAAATAAGGAACAAAAATAAAGTATTTTAACTGGACTACTGTAAGAAAGCAAAAAAAAAAAATCTATTTTTTTTTTTTTAAATTTTCGCCCAAAACCTACTAAAGACGGTTGCTGAAGGATGTTGTCGTAATTCTTTAAAGCATCAAGAAAGAAGTGAATATTGTTAGTGTATGTAGGATAGGTAACGGTTGACCATAGATTTGAAAAGATCGTAGCAGTCATGGAAGCAAGTGCTCAGGATCCGTTCAAAAAAACACATTTCCGGAAAGACAAAATGGGTGATTCGAAACTCCTTCAACAATGGAACATAAAGGGAATGTAGATGCCAACTTTGCGTACGCAACGTCGTGAATCCGAGGTGATATAAAAGATTATCGAATAAAAATTTAATACTTTTACTTCATCAAAATAATATATATATCAAACATAAATGGTAATAATCAGTTGTTAAAAGATCAAATGAATCTGACAGGTAGATAAAAAAAAACAAAAGAGTTCCAAAACCATTTCCTGTGGTATTCTTTGTGTAATTAGCCTAATATGGTGATGGAAGAGAAGGTAATTTGTCTAGTAATCTATTTGCTATTAATGCGAAAAATAAGTACGTTAATATAAGACGAATAAATTCTTAGTATATAGGATTAGCGGTTAGTTTGATACGTTATATCTGGTTCTCAAAAAGTTTATACTTATGACTCAAATTAATAAATAAAAAGTCAAGTCATTTCGGACCTACACCCGGCAAATCTAAAATTTAAAAAAAAGCTTCTAAATGTTAACCATTTTTATTGGTATTTATAGAGAGATATTCTCAGCGTAGTTCAGATTTTGCAAACAGCCGAAAGTTTGAGTACCACAAGTGAGGATGGAACTTGCTTTTCAGTCATAATTGATCAAATGAAACAAGCTTAGTAAATAGTTCACAGGGTTGAAGTGCTCAATTTAAAATGCATATGAACTGGAAAGTATTCAAAACACCGGAATTCTATCTTATATTACAGAGTTCTGAAACGTGACAATTCACAAGACATTAGTCGCCCGCGTACATGACTTCGCTTCGCACCCTATGGAACATCGAGAGGTTGCATTAATTAGATATTTTCCAATGCCGAAACGTGCCCATTCAACAAGATATTAGTCTCCTGCGTCCGGGGCATCGCGTCCCGCACCGTATGGAACATCGAGAGGTTGAAATAGTTAGATATTTTCCAATACCGAAACGTGCCAATTCAGTAAGACATTAGTCTCCCGCGTCCGTGGCTTGGCAGCCCGCACACTATGGAACAGCGAGAGGTTGCACTAATGAGATATTTTCCAATGCCGAAACGTGCACATTCAGCAAGATATTAGTCTCCCGTGTCCGTGGCTTCGCGTCCCGCACCCTATGGAACACCGATTGGTTGCACTAGTTAGATATTTTCCAATGCCGAAACGTGCCAATTCACCAAGATATTAGTCTCCTGCGACCGTGGCATCGCGTCCCGCACCCTATAGAACATCGAGAGGTTGCACTAATTAGATATTTTCGAATGCCGAAACGTGCACATTCAGCAAGATATTAGTCTCCCGCGTCTATGGTTTCTCGTCCCACACTCTAGGGAACATCGAAAGGTTGCATTAGTTAGATATTTTCCAATGCCGAAACGTGCCCATTCTTCAAGGCATTAGTCTCCCGCGTCCGTGGCTTCGTGTCCCGCACCCTATGGAACATCGATTGGTTGCACTAGTTAGATATTTTCCAATCCCGAAACGTGCCCATTCAGCAAGATATTAGTCTCCTGTTCCCCGGGCATCGCGTCCCGCAACCTATGGAACATCGAGAGGTTGCACTCGTTAGATATTTTCCAATACCGATACGTGCAAATTCAGTAAGATATTAGTCTCCTGCGACCGTGACATCGCGTCCAGCACCATATGGAACATCGAGAGGTTGCACTAATTAGATATTTTCGAATGCCGAAAAGTGTCCATTTACCAAGATATTAGTCTCCCGCTTCCGTGGCTTCACGTCCCGCACACTATGGAACATCGAGTGGATTCACTAGTTAGATATTTTCCAAAGACGAAACGTTCCCATTCAGCAAGATATTAGTCTCCTGCGTCAGTGGCATCGCGTCCCGCACACTATGGAACATCGAGAGGTTGCACTAGTTTGATATTTTCCAATACCGAAACGTGCACATTCAGCAAGACATTAGTATCCCGTGTCCATGGCTTCGCGTCCCGCACCCTATGGAACATCGATTGGCTGCACTAGTTAGATATTTTTCAATGCCGAAACATGCCAATTCACCAAGATATTAGTCTCCTGCGACCGTAGCATCGCGTCCCGCACCCTATAGAACATCGAGAGGTTGCACTAATTAGATATATTCGAATGCCGAAACGTGCACATTCAGCAAGATATTAGTCTCCCGCGTCTGTGTTTTCTCGTCCCACACCCTAGGGAACATCGAAAAGTTGTATTAGTTAGATATTTTCCAATGCCGAAACGTGCCCATTCAGTAAAAAATTAGTCTCCTGCGTCCGTGGTTTTGTGTCCCGCAACCAATGGAACATCGAGAGGTTGCACTAATTAGATATTTTCCAATGCTGGAACGTGCCTATTCAGTAAGACATTTGTCTCCCGCGTCTGTGGCCTCGCGTCCCACACCCTATAGAACATTGAGAGTTTTCACTAGTTAGATATTTTCCATTACCGAATCGTGCCCATTCAGTTAGATATTAGTCTCCTGCGTCCGGGCATCGCGTCCCGCACCGTATGGAACATCGAGAGGTTTAAATAGTTAGATATTTTCCAATGGCGAAACGTTCCCATTCAGCAAGATATTAGTCTCCAGCGTCAGTAGCTGCGCGTCCCGCACCCTATGGAACATCGAGAGGTTGAAATAGATATTTTCCAATGCCGTAACTTGCACATTCAGCAAGATATTAATCTCCCACGTCAGTGGCATCGCGTCCCGCACCCTATGGAATATCGAGAGGTTGCACTAGTTTGATATTTTCCAATACCGAAACGTGCCAATTCAGTAAGACATTAGTCTCCCGCGTCTGTGGTTTCTCGTCCAACACCCTAGGGCACATCGAGAGGTTGCACTAATTAGATATTTTCCAATGCCGAAACGTGCACATTCATCAAGACATTAGTCTCCTGCGTCCGTGGCTTCCCGTCTCGCAACCTATGGAACATCGAGAGGTTGCACTAATTAGATATTTTCCACTGCCGAGACGTGCCCATTCAGCAAGACATTAGACTCCCTCGTACCTGTCTTCGCGTCCCGCACCCTATGGAAGATCGAGAGGTTGCACTAATTAGATATTTTCCAATGCCGAAACGTGCCCATTCAGTAAGACAATAGTCTCCCGCGTCCGTGGCTTGGCGGCCCGCACACTATGGAACATCGAGAAGTTGCACTAGTTAGATATTGTCCAATGCCGAAACGTGCACATTCAGTAAGATATTAGTCTCCCGCGTCTGCGGTCTCGCGTCCCACATCCTATGAAACATTGAGAGTTTGCACTAGTTAGATATTTTCCAATACCGAATCGTGCCCTTTCAGCAAGATATTAGTCTCCCGCGTCTGTGGTTTCTCGTCCAACACACTAGAGAACATCGAGAAATTGCATAAGTTAGATATTTTCCAATGCCGAAACCTGCACATTCAGCAAGACATTAGTCTCCCGCGTCCGTGGCTTCGGGTCCCGCACCATATGGAACATCGAGAGGTTGCACTAATTACATATTTTCCAATGCCTAAACGTGCACATTCAGCAACACATTAGTCTCCCGCGTCCGTGGCTTCGGGTCCCGCACCATATGGAACATCGAGAGGTTGCACTAATTAGATATTTTCGAAAGCTGAAACGTGCCCATTCAGCAAGACATTAGTCTCCTGCATCTGTGGTTTCTCGTACAACAACCTAGGGATCATCGAGAGGTTGCATTAATTAGATATTATCCAATGCCGAAACGTGCCCATTCAGCAAGACATTAGTCTCCCGCGTCCGTGGCTTCGGGTCCCGCACCATATGGAACATCGAGAGGTTGCACTAATTAGATATTTTCGAATGCCGAAACGTGCCCATTCAGCAACACATTAGTCTCCCGCGTCCGTGGCTTCGTGTCCCGCACCATATGGAACATAGAGAGGTTACACTAATTAGATATATTCGAATGCCGAAACCTGCCCATTCAGCAAGACATTAGTCTCCCGGGTCTGTGGTTTCTCGTCCAACACCCTAGGGCACATAAAAGAGGTTGC
Source organism: Acanthosepion lycidas (assembly GCA_963932145.1). Taxonomy (NCBI): domain Eukaryota; kingdom Metazoa; phylum Mollusca; class Cephalopoda; order Sepiida; family Sepiidae; genus Acanthosepion; species Acanthosepion lycidas. The sequence continues at coordinate 96,900,012 of OZ010595.1, forward strand.
ACTAATTAGATATTTTCCAATGCCGAAACGTGCACATTCAGCAAGACATTAGTCTACTGCGTCCGTGGCTTCCCGTCTCGCAACCTATGGAACATCGAGAGGTTGCACTAATTAGATATTTTCCACTGCCGAGACGTGCCCATTCAGCAAGACGTTAGACTCCCTCGTCCCTGTCTTCGCGTCCTGCACCCTATGGAAGATCGAGAGGTTGCACTAATTAGATATTTTCCAATGCTAGAACGTGCCCATTCAGTAAGATATTAGTCTCCCGCGTCCGCGGCTTCGGGTCCCGCAACCTATGGGACATATAGATTTCGCACTAGTTAGATATTTTCCAATACCGAAACGTGCCCATTCAGCAAGACTTTAGTCTCCAGTGTCCGTGGCTTCGCGTCCCGCACACTATGGAACATCGAGTGGTTGCACTAATTAGATATTTTCGAATGCTGAAACGTGCCCATTCAGCAAGACATTAGAGACCCGCGTCTGTGGTTTCTTGTCCAACACCCTAGGGAACATCGAAAGTTTGCATTAGTTAGATATTTTCCAATGCCGAAACGTGCACATTCAGCAAGATATTAGTCTCTCGCGTCCGTGGTCTCGGATCCCGCAACCTATGGGACATAGAGATTTCGCACTAGTTAGATATTTTCCAATACAGAAACGTGCCCATTCAGCAAGACTTTAGTCTCCAGTGTCCGTGGCTTCGTGTCCAACACCCTAGGGATCATCGAGAGGTTGCACTAATTAGATATTCTCCAATGCCGAAATGTGCACATTCAGTAAGACATTAGTCTCCCGCGTCTGCGGCCTCGCGTCCCACATCCTATGGAACATTGATAGTTTGCACTAGTTAGATATTTTCCAATACCAAATCGTGCCCTTTCAGCAAGATATTAGTCTCCCGCGTCTGTGGTTTCTCGTCCAACACACTAGAGAACATCGAGAGATTGCATAATTTAGATATTTTCCAATGCCGAAACCTGCACATTCAGCAAGACATTAGTCTCCCGCGTCCGTGGCTTCGGGTCCCGCACCATATGGAACATCGAGAGGTTGCACTAATTACATATTTTCCAATGCCAAAATGTGCACATTCAGCAAGACATTAGTCTCCCGCGTCTGTGGCTTCGTGTCCCGCACCATATGGAACATAGAGAGGTTACACTAATTAGATATTTTCGAATGCCGAAACCTGCCAATTCAGCAAGACATTAGTCTCCCGGGTCTGTGGTTTCTCGTCCAACACCCTAGGGATCATTGAGAGGTTACACTAGTTAGATATTTTCCAATGCCGAAACGTGCACATTCAGTAAGACATTAGTCTCCCGCGTCCGTAGCTTCGGGTCCCGCAACCTATGGGACATAGAGATTTCCCACTAGTGAGATATTTTCGAATACCGAAACGTGCCCATTCAGCAAGACTTTATTCTCCAGTGTCCGTGGCTTCGCGTCCCGCACACTATGGAACATCGAGTGGTTGCCTACTTACATATTTTCGAATGCCGAAACGTGCCCATTCAGCAAGACAGTAGTCGCCCGCATCTGTGGCTTCTCGTCCCGCACCCTATGGAACATCGAGAGGTTGAACTAGTTAGATATTTTCCGATACCGAAACGTGTCCATTCAGTAAGACATTAGTCTCCAGCGTCCTTCCCTTTGCGTCCCGCACCCTATGGAACATCGATTGGCTGCACTAGTTAGATAGTTTCCAATGCCAAAACCAGCCCATTCAATCAGAAATTAGTCTCCCGCGTCCTATGGAACATCGATAGGTTGTACTAGTTTGATATTTTTCAATGCCGAAACGTGTCCCATTCATCATAACATTAGTCTCCCGCGTCCGTTGCTTCTAGTCCCACACCCAATAGAGGATCGAGAAGTTGCACTTATTAGATATTTTCCAATGCCCGAACGTGCCCATTCAGTTAGACATTAGTCTTTCGCGTCCGTGGCTTCGCGTCCCGCACCCTATGGAACTTCGAGAGGTTTCACTAGTTAGATATTTTACATTGCCGAAACGTGCCTATTGACCAACATATTAGTCTCCCGCGTCCATGGCTTAGCGTCCCGCACCCTATGGAACACCGATTGGTTGCACTAGTTAGATATTTTCCAATGCCGAAACGTGCCCATTTAGCAAGACATTAGTCTTCCGCGTCCGTGGCTTCCCGTCTAGCACCCTATGGAACATCGAGATGTTGCACTAGTTAGATATTTTCCAATGCCGAAACGTGCCTATTCAGCAATACATTAGTCTCCCGCGTCACTGACTTCGCGTCTAGCACCCTATGGAACATCGATAGGTTGCACTAATTAGATATTTTCCAATGCCGAAACGTGCCCATTCAGCAAGACATTAGTCTCCCGCGTCTGTGGCTTCGCGTCCCGCACCCTATGGAACATCGAGATGTTGCACTAGTTAGATATTTTCCAATGCCGAAACGTGCCCATTCAGCAAGACATTAGTCTCTCGCGTCCATGGCTTCGTGACCAGCACCCTATGGAACATCGTGAGGTTGCACTAATTAGATATTTTCCAATGCCGAAACGTGCCCATTCAGCAAGACATTTGTCTCCCGCGTCCTTGGCTTCGCATCCCGCACACTATTGAACATCAAGAGGTTGCACTAGTTAGATATTTTCCAATGCGTAGCTCCAGCGGAGGATCGGCCGGCTGATCATCCTCTGCACTGTTGCCAAGTGTTGTACTCGCTGGCTCGGTCACATCCTGCAACGCTCTGATGACCACCATACAAAAATCATCTACTTTTTCGACCTGCCATTTGCTAGCTGGCGACGACCTCGGGGCAGATCACGAAACCGCTGAAAGAATGTCGATCAGGACAAGCAGGAGGTTAATCTGGTACTTGTTCCTACGTTCTGTCAAGACCGTGAGAATTATGGGCCAAGGTGCATCTCATGGGTTCAACGTATTCATCGCTGGTGTTTTCTCAGTAGAAAGTATAAAATATGAAATGTTCTATTAGTATCTTTATTTTCATCTAATTTCGGATCAACTAATCTTTGAGGAAATATGTGATCATTTTAGAATACTCCTTTCTAGAAAGTGAAGTATGTAGGTCTTCGTGAGGACCATTCCTCTTCGAAGATTGTGAGGTAACTCTACAGAATCATCCGCAATGACTTTACAAAATAAAAGAAACAGCCTCAAATGGGGGCTCTTACTAGCTGCAAAAACTAAAATGGATAACACAATTTACTCGAAGAGAAAAGTAGACATGATGAAGATTTTGACGTCCCACACATTTTCGAACCAAAGATTAAGAACTGAAAAAAAAAACAATAAGTGTGTAGCAGAGAAAATTAATTTCCTGGAAAGCAGCATTAGTAGAAAGATTTTATAAATTTCAACCGAAAACAGCACTGGCTTCTCCGTCAAAGAAGGTTGAATGTTTCATTAAAGTAAAGAGGTAATATTACCATTAACATTAATTGTAGAATATATGTCTTCAAATGGTACCGTAATTCCCCGTTGCATAATACGCATATTTTTCTAAAAATAATAATAAGCAAAATAAGCGTTGCGCTTCAGGCACAGCTATAAAAAAATCTTTCAAAAATTGCCGTAAAATAAAATAAGAATCATCATAAAATTAAATTAGAATAAAATTATTCTATGTTTAAATTTTTTTTTTTTTATAAAACGCTGACCGTAATGATATTTGAGAGTTACAATTTACAGGGTTAGATTACAATACAAGAGGTGCGTATTATGCGTCAGTAGAAGCGTTTTCCCACACTTTCGGCACAATTTTGGATGTGTGTATTATGGATAAAGTCTTATTATAAATGGGTAATTACGGTTATTCAATTTGCCGTTTATTTAATTATGGTGATTTTCTAAGCATAGCTTCCATCTGGCGCAAGCAAGAATATAGAGATTAAGTATCGAAAGCTCTAATTAGTCATCATTGATTTTGTGAGGCAAGCTTGTTAACCATTACATCACGTCGAAGTGCCGACCGTTTATTTAATTATAAACGCATTATATATTTCCATAAAAATAAAGACATATTCAAAATATTTCATGTTTATTTTTTAAAACTAAACAGTAACTATAAAACAATTATTAATTTCAAAGAGGAAAAACTACTCCACTGAAAAACTAAAATATATTCCCAGGTTTGTTTGACTTTTCATAAATAAAAGGTGTTCCTATAACTTAGACCGATTTTAACGTGAATTAAGTTTAAGCGTCCAATGGTTTTTTGCTTTATCTTTCAGATTTGGGTGATATTATTTTTCACACGTAATTGCTATGACTTGAATAACATGATCCATTTGAGAAGTAAATACATTTTCACCAATAGCACTGATTTAGTTATTGCTGATTTTGATCCGTTTTAATGAAACACCCTTATATATAACCTGTCTTAATAAAGCATACTTTATTTCTGTACGAAATAATTTATTTGAATTTTCTTTCGTCCTTTTATTTCACAAGTTTTACGATACTACAGCTTATTCGTCTCCCGGTCTATATTGACAAGAAGGAATCTGTGGAGAGTAGCCAAAATGCAATACGTTGGTAAACAAGACGTGCCAAGCACAGAGGAAATACTGACATTTGCTCATCAGCCCCAGGCCTGAATAGGTCATTAGAATTACAGCGCCAATCATCTTATTCGGATCGTAATCAAAATTTAAGGGTTTTCTTTCCTGGCGCGGGTTCAACCACTACTGATATTGAGATTGAATATCGCAAGGGATGAAGTAATAAAGTCCTAACATCGAGTCGGTATATCGCTGCGGGCTTTCGTCATCCAATAATCAATATGCAAACATCAGTAAGCAATACGCTGTCACTTTATCAATGATTCAACGCTAATATTCTTCAAGGGAAAATTTATTGAAAGAAGTCAACATGGCTTATTTAGTTGCATATTAAAATTTAGTTTGCATCACATCCATCAATGAGGTAATAAATAAGTAATCAAAATATATTTTCTCATAATTACTCATAATCGGTAAGGATAAATACATACATACATACATACATACATACATACATACATGCATACATAAATACATGAAATATATATATATATATATATATATATTTTTTTTTTTGATCATCAGCCGTTCTAAATTTTGTATGCCAGCTTTAATTTCGGCTGAAAATAAAGTAAAAATTTGTACAGTATTTGGATATTGTTTATTAAGCAGTTCCTTTATCTGTATTACCACTTGGAAAAGGGCTGATCTGAGTCGAAAACTTAGTTCAAGGAACAGTGTAATAAAAAAGAAATATATTATATTTGTATTTACATACGCTTTATCTCTGATATTGAGCAATTTACTCCATAAATATAGCACACCTAATATATATATATATATATATATATATATATATATATATATATATATATATATATATTCCAGAATAGAAAGACGACACCACATGCCTAAGCCAATGTTTGTCCTATCAACTAAATCTATCACATCAACAGTTGGAAGGGATCTATCTAAACTCAACGTAAAATTCTTTAGTACCAGAACTAAAACAATAAACTTAGTCAGTACGAGGCAAAACAATAAGCTAGAACTTGAAGGAGGAATTTACTCGATCGACAGAAATAATTGACACAAAATTACGCAGGAGAAAAGTCAATGAATCTAAATAAAAAGATTACATGAACAAAAAAAGAAAACTATTTTACAAAACAATGCGTTGGTTACCTCCCGTAACAAGACTGACCACAATTTTGACAAAATAGTACTCTGATCAAAGGTGAAACAATACACTACGATGCAAATGTCTAGAGAGTACTTTGACTGGAACGTTATCTACAGCGACCTGGCTCCTGCAATACTTTCCGATTCCGAGCAGAACGTCTATTATCCTGGAGTGAGGTATGTACTAAATTAAGTGATAGAAAGAAAGACAACAACTTAAATAATATTGGTTATTTAAAAATAAAAATAAATTCTCATATATATATATACATATATATTCAGATTGAATTGCTATATACTTCGATAGATAGGAACTAACTAAAATCTACTAATCCAAGCTGAAATCGATATAAAATATTCGATAGAGATAAATTTGATAACAAGTAATTTTTTTTTCTCTAACTTACCCTCTTAGTTTAAATTACTTCAAAGCCATTATTTATCTATAGACGCTTTCTTAAAAAAAAAAGAAGAAAAAGATACATTTTACGAGATTGACCCGTACCTTGATAAAATCAGTATTAAACAAAATATTTCGATGTTTTCGCGGTGACAGAGTACACATTTTCCCGACAACATTTTTGAATATTTCTTGCGTTTATTTGAGTTTAATTCTCGAAAGATTAATGAGATGTCTTTCTTTTTCTTCCTGATTTTACATTTTGCGTATTTCATCTTCGATCTATCGTTGTTTACATTCATTAAACAACGTCAAAACAATTAGATTAACAATGAGATTTTTGGTTTTGCATGAAATAAAAGTGTATAGCTCTGATGTTTTGTTCATTTGAATATTTCAATCATGGAACACGCACAGAGTTAGACAGGTGTTTCAAACAGCTAGTAATGCTTACATTTGAAGGCATGGAGAAGTTCCGTTTCAAGACAAATTTAGTGATGTCATCAGAGAGCTAGGTGTGTCATGTGAAAATTCGTTAGAAACAATCGTCAATTGGGGATTGTTTCACCACGGAAGATGATTCAGTAGTACAGTAATTAACAATACCCGATAAGGACATAGTGTATATGTCGAAAGTACACGGAAATAAATATAACATGTATCAACACGGCGTTTTCCTATCGTTTTTCAATAATCACACATAAAAAGGTTATCTGTGAATATGAAAGGATCCTCTCTAGAATAAGTAGACAAAACATGATTAAATTATTCAACGAAACATGTTTATATATATATATATATATATACATATATATATATATATATATATATATATATATATATATATTCATACACGTTTCATTAAATAATATAGACAAGTTTGTCTATTTATTTTATGTAAATATTTTTCGTAACGTCTGATAAGTTAAATGAATGAAAAGATGCTCCCTAAATAGACACAATTTATATATATATATATATATATATATATATATATATATATATATATATATTACGTGTGTGTGTGTGCGCGTGCGTGCGTGTGTACATGGATATATATATATATATATATATATATATATATATATATATATGTGTGTGTGTGTGTGTGTGTGTGTGTTAATGGATATTTGGGTAGCAAGCGTTCTTTTAAACATATTTTGTTGACTATGACAAACACTTTAATTAAATTTGTATCTAGTTTTTCCAGAATTCTTAAATTTTTTCCCGTTTGGTGCGAGTAAGGCAGTGCTACAATTAATAGTATTGTCCATTTTCCGAAGCGTTTTCGACAATTTTTAGCCATTTAGCTTCAGACTATAGCGGTAACAGCGAAGCTCTATCAAAGATTGTAAAACTGAAAGTTTTATATACCGCTACCTTGGGAGGGTGTAAATTTCTAGAGTGTGAGCGATGAGGAAAATAGACGATTTGTTAAAAGTGGGTGGTAAGTATCAGCCAGGTGGCTTTAGAAACAAGTAACTTATCTTTTTCTTTTTAACATAATCTACATGACAAAATATAAAACACTTACTCTATAGGAAAACCAATGCTTTACAAAGTATGAAATTATTAAAAGATTGTTGTACAAAGTTAAAAGTTCGGGCACTACTTTTTATCTTACTGACGTTATTTTGACACGAGGCGACATACGCCAAGCAAATGAGATAATCTGTATCCACCATTGCTCTACGTTTGTAGTTAGAATGATATAACTAATGACGTTCATCTGGCGAGATCATATGTAATGTCACCTAAGAAAAACCATGATGCTTATGTGCATTTAAAACGTTTGTTTTGTGTCGTCCTTGAATGTGTAATCTACGTAATATCAAGGACGACGTGTATTCATATTGGCGTGTGATAGGGCACGGGGTATATGGTTAGGGGACAAAGGAACAAAAGCTAGAAAATGTTTGGAAACGACAGATTCAGGTGATCATGACTCTCCACAGATTCCTTTTATCTTTAACTTACTATGGAAATAGAGTGATGTTGTTTCATGTTAGTTTCTCCACCCTTATTTAATTCAGTGTATCCTTTCTTAGACTGGCGGCCACGCATGGCTAGAGACTTCAGCCTACTCTGCTCTTTAACCACAAAATTGAGAGGGAGAAAACTGGATTTATGCCGTTCTGAATGGATGGCTAGGCCGGGATTTGAAGATGGTTCATCAATCTAAGTTGTCGCTTCGATAACCGTCAGGCTACTTGAACGCTTAGACTGCGGAAGTGGAATGAAATATATTATACGAGTTAAGGAGAATGAAAGAAACGCTTTGCTAAACATGCGCTACAGGAGGTGCCTTATTAAATTCTTGAGGGATACATTCTACCGTTCTAAAATTCTGCTTATTTCTATTAATCATTTTTTTGGCAATTTTATATTTGTCCGTTCTTCATTTGTTGAATAATTGAATTTTTCATATTTTTTTTCAATATCCTTATTTATTTTCGCTTTAGAAAGTAAAAAAAAATAATCAATAAACGTTTGTTTATTATAGTTTTAGGGTTTGACTTCGAAACCAATAGCTAGAAAAAATATTTTTTTACAACATTGTGTTTAGGGCATCAGTTGAAATTAATCTTAACATATCTCGCATACGTGAGTCAGAAGAAAAAAAAACCGTTAAAATACAGAGTTCAGTGCAAGCATCAAGCAATCTGAAAGAAACTGCTGTGTATCTGATGCAAATGGATATCGTTTTTCGTTTTGTTTCTGTTTCTGCTTTTTACTTGATTCAGTTTCTCTCTTTATTCTCTGATTCATTTGTCAGAAATAAGCACGTGGGTGACACGTTGAGACAATAAAAATCGCGGAATTAAATCGTATGGAAAATAATAATGATGAAACGAAACATTTTGTGAAAATTGTGGCCAGCTTATCTGGCTGTCAATTAAAAAGAGACACGTCCTGTCGGTAAAGACATTTTTTATTGCCACATGCTGTTCCCCGCCTCTATACGCTGATAGCAGTAAAACAACTTTTATTTCCATACCACCCTTGGCGACAGCAACGAAACATGACGTGGATCTCTGCCTATGTCATTTGTTGAGTGGGTCATCGTCTTGGATTCTCAGCTTCGACATTTGATACCTCTTCTAATATCGCGTTTTCCGTGAACACGTTCAAGATCTATGTCGTGTATGGGCTTCTATATTCGTGCTAAAATAATTTAAATTGTTTTTATTTAGGAGTTTTTTTTCACTTCACTTTTTATAAGGACAAGAAAATTTAGCGCTACAAGGGAATCCCATAAAATATATAAAAACAAACAGAAGATAAATGATTGTATCGCTGCAAATGGGTTTAAAAGTTATTTCAAAGCAATTTCCAAAATCTGCTCGTATACTTGTAGCCTTGTGCCATACAAAGTGACTAATAGTTAACAAATAGTTAACACTGTTCATGAAATCTTATTTTTCTCTCTGTTGTATCACTCCAGGAAGTAGTTTAACGTGGCTCTCCACAATTTCCTCTACTTTGTTGCGCTTAGTAAACTTTGTCTTTTTCTTATAACTCCAAATCACTGTTCTGCTAAGCATTTACACGTGCTCGTTATCTCTGCTTTTCCCCACTCTTGGATTCAATATGTCCTGTGAGTATCAAATTGTCTAAGCCCTTTATCCTAATTATGTGTTCGATACATTTCAATTGTATTTTTCTGATGATAAATATAAACGACATTTTGGTTCCATTTTCAATACAACTTCGACATTCTTCACATATTCCGTCTATTGTAAACTCAGTATCGGTCTGTAGAACCATATCACTGTCTTTAAGTAGATTTTCCAACATTTACTGCCATATTACTAAGTATGATACAGTTTATTTACATTTACTTAGTATAATACAATTTATTACTCTTTTTTGTTTCTAAAATTCTTTGCTTAGATTTTGGAAGTCCTATTACGTTATCCGTCTTCAGAATAATGTGTTTCATTTTCTAATAAATCACTCCCTAATTATATTTGTGTACTTGCTTGATTTCGGGGGTTAATTTGTAGTGTAACACCCGCGCTCAGTTCGCATTAAAAATTTTCAGAATATTTACATTTATGTGTAATTGTACATGCTCCGTTCGAATCTGCCTTGATAAATTTAATAAAATGGAGTTATCGTTTTGGAGTTATCGACAATAAAAGTTTGGATTCATTCGCGTCGCGGGCAGCTATTACGGGCGTTGTTTGCATACATTCGCTGCAGAATAGCTATCATTGTAGGTATCATTGCGCAAACTGGGCGTCTATACGTAAATAATTCTCGTGCAATGTAATTGCGACAAATTTAGGCAAAAAAGTACCGAGTTTAGGTTTCAGTAGTCTTCCGTATGCAAAGAACGCGAGTAATGGCTGCCACCAACGACGCGAATGAATTCGAACTTTTAGTGTTGATAACTCCAAAACGGTAGATTTTATCAAATTTATCAAATCAGTTTCGAATGGAGCACGGAGCATGGAGCATGTACAATTATACATAAATGTAAATATTTTAGAAATTTTTAATGCGAATTGAGCGCGGTTGTTGCACTGCATATTAACCGATTTTGGTATCTCCAGTCTGTAATTCATATAGACGGTTGTGTATTTTGGTGATAATCAAAAATGTTGTCCTCTTACAATTGAAGTTAAGTCATATCTTCTAGATTTCCTTTCCTACTTCTTGTAGAGGTAATTGTAGTTTTCTTTATGTATCCGATATCACCACTAGGTCATCTGTATATCTATTGCTTTTTGCTTTTGTGTCCGCCATAATTGAATCCAGACAGGGCATCTGATTCTCTCAGGGTTGCTTCAGTAAATTCCTTTCTTATGAAAAGAAGCATACAACGGTCCGCTGAAACGTTCATAGGCTGACCAAAATACTATTATGGTAAGTGACCAAAATACTATTATGGTAAGTGACCAAAGGTGGTTTATTTTTCAGTTCAGTTCCCCTTGCGGCACATACACTGCTTCCAGCAGAGTTTCAATTCGAGGATCCTATCATCAATGTCATACTGGTTACCACCAAACGTTTTTTTTTTCTATTTTTCATGTTGGCGAGATGATAATATTCAGATGGGCCCAAATTAGGAGAGTAGGAAGGGTTATATCCCATTTCGAATTTCTATTCTCTCTTTGTGAATTTTATCTGCATTTAACGGATTTGTATCCTTCTTCGTCAAATTCGAGCCAATCAGGAATCTGTTGTATTGAAAATCGGATGCTGCCTTGGCCCACCTCAATTCAATCTAATTTTTCCTCAAGCAAATTTAACTTACAATATGTTGCGCTATGAATAGATTCAGCCGACACCGCAAATTGCCAGAGAATCAGAACATTAACATAAAAACGCAACTCATGTCCATTATTTATGTTCACGTTTATATGGATGTTATCAAGTTTACCAGATTTGTTCAGAAATATCCATATTATCAGCTGCATAAAACAGCTTTCTCTGGTCAATGGTTTAAAATGACTTTGAGCAAACGATTCATGGAGAAGAACAATACTTCCTCAAAACTTTTGGACTGTCGCTACAAAAACACAAAGGTCTGTACCAAATGAATAAAACGATATTACTTGAGGAGTATAATCAACAGCAACAACTGAAATGGAGTGCACATGCAAATCAAAGAGAAAATAATGATAAACTCAAGATTATATGATTTCACACTTCTTCGAAGCAAGTGTTAGGAATGAAGACGCCAAAAATAGTAGGAAAAAGCAAAATAGATTGTAGACTTGAGAAAGCAATTTTCCTAAATAAAATCGTTTGAATAGGAATTTCATAAGTTTCAACCAAAATAGCACTGAATAACCTGTCAATTGATGCCGAATATTTTCTTATAAGAAACAGGTCATATTCAAAAAGCTAAAAAGAAAATATGAGATTTTAAGAGAAAATTTGTGTTTATGAAATATTGCGAAACTCAGAATTGGTTTTGCCCGTATGTGTTCTCTGTCATTGAATTGTCTGTTGCTCTCTTATTTCTTAAAAAAATCTTTTAAGCATGCCTTCAAATAATTAGAGAATTCTATACATAATTTTTCAAATGGACCATTAATATTTGCATGGTTTTTGTAATAATAAATATAGTGACTTTTTTTGATCACTTTTAACATTTTATGCTACTAGGATCGACTTGGATTATATGCCAACAGATTTCTTACCTTTAGTATATATGTATATATATATATATATATATATATATATATATATATATATATATATATATATATATATATATAATCAATACAATTGTTGCATAATATATCATCCTGTTTTTCAAATCATTGAAAATTAAATTATCTAAAGAAAGTAAGCACAAAACGTAAGAAATAAAAAATAAATTAATTAGCAGCCTGATCTATCCTACTCAATAAGAAGCCATTTCCTCTTCAGACTAACACGAGTTACTTTCGCTCTTTAATATTCAGTAATATAGCATGTTCATATAAAGAAGAAAAAGAAACATCGGTGAGCATAACTGAAGACTAATGTGACATTGAGTTTGTATTATAGAATACGTCTTCCGAACCAGATTTGTTAACAAATAAAATTCTAATGCTATTATCTTGTGTAGATCTTGATGAATGGAGTGTAAAGCAAAAAACAAAAATAAGCTAACAGAAATAGGAAAATAAAAAAAACAAATAAAACTTTAAGTTTCTTTTCATGATCTGAATAAATCAAATCGATATCTTTTTTTCACAAACAATTTTTGTTTGGTGTTGACTGAGACAGAAGATATGGCGGCCTTAACGGGAAGGAATTGCCAACAAAAGAACGGGTCGTGAAACCAACGCACGACAAAGGGAAGAAAAGCACATTAACTGAAAAAAAAAGAAGAAAAATGAATAAAAAAAAAAAAGGCCAGCAAAAGGCCACTGAATCACAGACTGACATGAACGAAAACAATCAAATTCAATGCATATATATATATATATATATATATATATATATATATATATATATATATATATATATATATATATATATAATTTCGTGAACTGATAAACCTTGGGTATACGCATCAACATTTTTATTTACATCACTGACATTTTCTTTTCTCCCTTCAAACCGAGGGTTTATGCTTGACTGAACCTGTCGACGTCCACTATATGAAAAGTCTTTCACTTGGGCAGCCGCAATCAGATACTGTGTCATTTTCACACGTCAATTTGTCTGTGGCAGGTAGCGGGTGAAGCTGATTTAAAATTCTCTTGATATTCCTGGTGGATAGAAAGAATTCCGCCTTAAGCAAGACAGGACACTTATGTTACTTTTTTTTTATTAAGCTATAGTTTTCAATGTGTTTGATAAACAAAAAAAAATTAACTATTGCGGAGTGCAGGTGGAGAGGGAATGGCGTCAATTGATTTAACCGAATCTCGTCTAGAGTAAAATAAAAACACTCAAAAATGAATAGATGTGTGTGGGAGAATTGCCTTGAATTATTACACTGAAGATCTTCAATATCCAAGAAAGATGAATGCTCTTTGTATTTAAAGTTTTAGATGTCATCTGCCCAGCCGATAAAAAGCTACAATATTTTCCCTATTTTAAATTTATTTTAAATTTGACAAGTAAATATCTTTCAAAATTAATGTAAATGATATAGCTACGTATCAACGAATATGTTAAAGGTTTTAAGAATAAAAGTGATCAAAAATATTGAACATTTTTTCGATAAATATAATTTGAAAAAAATATCATTATTTTTAGATTATCTTAAAAAAATCATTTCACCCTAAGTAAGGCAATAAAGCCACTAAGATGTAAGGGTTACCGGAGATGAAAGAATATGAGAAAAAGAACATATTATTAAAAACATTGAAAAATAAAAGAAAAGGAATTAAGTAGACAGAAGATAAAGATTGATACCGAATTAAAATGTTTGAAAATCAACATTGACTGGAAAGCATGAAGCTGGAAGAGAGTTTTGCAAGCAAGAATTATGAGAGAAGAAACTGTTAGCATAGAGCTTACCTTTGTGCATAGACATTTCAAATGTAAAATGATGAGATCCTGTAGCCAGTATCTATCTATGTGTGTGTGTGCGTTTGTGTGTGCGCGCGCGCGTGTGTATTTATTTACTAAATATAATTCAAATGTTTAGATACACGCACAAACACACACACACACATATATATATTATAATTATTATGAGTGATCACGTGATCATAATCAAACAATAAGTTTGCATTTTAAACAGATAACAATTTTAGACACATTTTTGCATAAAACAGAAAGAATTTTCAAACTCCAGTCAGATGCGTGATATAATACAGCATAGCAAAGTGCCTCTTTCTTAAAATAAGAAGCGAAATATATTAAAATCAACACCGCTTTCATCATCATCGCCTGAAACACTAACAGAACATTCTTTAGCCATTGTCCAATGTCATCGGGAGTGATCATTTGTCTGATGACATTATTATTACCCCACAAGGTCTATAGGAGTAACTATGATGTAATCATATATCCACCTTCTGATAGGATTTTAAGTTTCATACATATCAGCACTTATGAGCCCTTTTTTTTTTTTTAACTCGAATGGATTTTTTATACTCTTCATTAATGGGATGTTTTCGGAAACACTGACAACTGACAATCGAAATTCGACTTTCTTTGGTAGATCTTTGGAGATCGACAATTCATATTAAAGTGTAAATTTAAGGTTTCATTTGTTCGAACGCTTGAAATGTGAAATTTCTAAATTTTTACCTTTGATTGAACCTGATTTCTAGTAAAAATAATCTGTTGAGAAACTGTAGAAAATGACGCATTTTCTTACTTTTCTTTGTAATTCTGCGCATTTCATCTATTTTCATTTTGTCATTGCTTAAGATACACTGCCGTGCAGTTAATAAAGATTTAGTAAAAAATTATTATTTCTTTTTAGTCTCCTATGTGTTGTGTCGTTTGAATACTTTGACAATCATGGCTCTCCACAATTCCCTGCCCATTGTAACATTTAGTAAATTTTGTCTTTTTATCTATTCGGAATACATATCTTCAATCCACTTACACAAACTCATCAGGTAGGTTATGTGATGCTTTCGCTTGTTCTTCTTTTATTTATTATGTCCTGTGAGTTTAAAATTTTCCGAGTCTTGTTTCCTTAATATGGACCTTAGGAATTTCAATTGTCTCTTTCCAATGTTCAATTTTCTTTCCATTTTTTTTTCTAAATTTCTCACATATTCAGTCCATGGTATTTTTTATAATCCAGTTATTTAAATTAATCATATTTGAGTACAGTGGCTTATATATCAACTGCTAATAGAAAGATTGTGTCTTGGGGAATATTAAGGAGGGGATTAACTTATTCATTGATTTAATTAAAATGAGTATTCATATGAATAAAAATCTGAATCATTAACACTAAAGCAAAAGTTTCTGAAATATAAATGATTTGCTTTAGTTAATGTGTTTGCTCCTCAGTCTTCGAAAATAATTCGCGTTTTAAGAGAAAACAATTGCAAGAAATCTGGGGACGTCTACATAAAGGTAACACTGAGTTAAAGGAAACTGCTCTAAATTAAATCCCAAGGAAAGGAAATTAAGAATTGGAAATGGGTGTTACATTTTCAGAAGTTATGGCCGGAATCAATGGAGAGGAAGCGGGGGAAAACTGTGGTCAGAAGCTGAGGAGGCACCAGAATAAAGAAAGACAACTCAATAAATATAAATGTGTGAACGGAAAGAAGAAAGAAAAGTGAAAAGTAAAGAGAAAAAAAGATTTCTAATAGAAGTTGAGAGAAAATTGTGAGAAATTGTAAAAGGGAAAACAGAAAGTGTAAGCAGACATTAAGTTTTTAGGAAAGACGATAATATAAGAACAGATTTTGAAAGGAAACTGAAACAATGGTAAATACTACAAAGTAAAAGAAAAGAATAATAGAGAAAACAAAAGATGTATGTAATCCGTAAATAAGAATGTGGAAAGAAGGCTCAAGAGTTTGAGGAATGGAAAATCATATTTACAGAAGAGAAATGACAATAAAAAACAAACAAACAAACAGAACTAAAAAATAATGAAAGCAAAGAATGAACAAACTGGAGAAAAAGGTAATGGGAATATCAAATCTGATTGAAAAATCGATAGAAAGAAAGATTGTTTGAGATGTGATACGACAATAATACTGACGGGAAAAGACAAAAATCTGGAATAGTGAAATAATGAATAAATAGGACATATAAAGTGCAGGTAACTTGAATGGTCCAAAGTAAAAAAAGGACACTGAAAAAAAAATCGAAAAGATGATACATATAGAGATAGAAGACTGACTTCGATAAAGAGAGAACACTTTTGGGCGAAATCGATAATATATATATATATACATATATACATGCATACACACACACATGTGTGTGTGTGTGTGTGTGTGTGTGTGTGTGTTTTAAAGTTAGGGTATTCCCGTCAAACCTTTTAAAATTTTGGACAATTGGAGACGTTCACGAAAGTAGATTTGTTAATACGTAATATATATATATATATATATATATATATATATATATATATATATATATATATATATATATATATATATATATATATCTTACAAAATAGAGAAAAACTTAAAAGTTTTTGGTTTGTCTGGACAAATTTTTAATTGATCCAATCTTTCCTATTGAATCGTGGAATAAAAATAATCCTTAGAGGCTACATTTCTAGATTCTTTTGCACCTGTCCTGCAGGCATATATCATTCACCATCTTTTGTTTTTGATTTTAATTAATAAATTTTCCCCTGACATGAGCTCGCAACTTGGCATCTACTCTGATTACACAATCATTTACTCTTATCTCGATAGTATTATTAGTTTGATAAGGTCAAAATTGCAGCCGATGTCCAAAACGTTCATCAGTCTATTGTGAACTGGGGCAAACATGGTTTATCAATTTTAACACTTCCTAAATTAAACTGCTGTCTATTAATCAACTGGGACAACATTTTCTGCTTTCCATCAGCCTGGCTGATGCTGGCATATAAGTGAGGGACTCGTTGCGCGTTCTACGAACAACGTTCTTGATTAACGGGTCGTGGAAAATCTATACGGGATCCATTACTAGGTCATCTGTCAGAAAAAGATTTTCACTGTGTCGGGTTTTCTCTCTAGAGTCTATCGTATAAATCTATACATCTACCATTCGTCCATGCGTATAATATTGCTTCCACATATGGTCCTGTGCTCCTCGAGCATTTTGATAAAATTTCAAAGAATCAGCAATATAATTGACCGTTATATGGGAATTCATACCTTTTCAGTTTCCTACCGGATTATTGTTACTTTCTTTGCCTTTTCTATAAATACTTTCATGGCCGTTGCTCTTTGCTATGGTGCTGAAATTCTTCGAATTTAATGGCAATTCTAGATTGGCGACGTGGTCTCACCAATTTACAATTTCATTGGCTAGGTGCAGCTGTAGATTCTATGCTAAACTTCTTTTTTTTCGCTCTTCTAGTTCGGGCAATCCCCTCCCGGTTCCATGCATTCGAGCCTGCTTTAATCATCAAATATTTAAATGAAATGCCAATCACTATCTCCTGTCCTCCTGATTGCTCTTCTTCTGTTCTCGTTCCTTAGCAAAGTTCCTGTTTCTACCTCCTCCCCACCCATGCCTCTCGGTGCCATTATTGAATTGCTTGAGGTAAAATCATTTAAAAATAAATAAATTAAAATATGTATATCTAAAAATAAAATATGCATATAGATAAAAGGAAAACTTGGTTACCAAACCGTTTTGTTCCCAGACTGAATTTAACGCAAATTTACCTTGATAAATTCGATCAAATAACGAAACGCATTGGTAAAGAAGAGTTTCATTTTTTCTTTTTTCATAGATAGATAATGAACTGACTCAGATAGATAGATAGATAGATAGATAGATAGATAGATAGTAGAATATATACTTATGAAGGGAGAAACAGTGAGAGAGAGAGAGAAAGAGAGAACGATGGAGAGAGAGTTAGAAGTGAGAGAGTGATAACTAAGAAGATAGATAAGTAAATGTAAGCTTTTATAGGATTGTGAAGAACGCATGATGTGAAACTTAGACAGCAAGGAATATTAAGGACTAGGAAGTAATAAGCCATTTTGTTGACAAAGATTGATAAGTAGGCAGAGAAATAGAAAGAGTTAGAGAGCGAGAAAAAATGGAGGCATACATAAAACAAGAAACATGCCTCCAGGGGGCACAGTCCTATGGTTTCAGAGAACTCAGTATGGTTCCACCACGGAATATGTGAGCGAGCGACGCTATATTGAGTCTGATTTGCAATTCGTCACATAGGTCCCACTGGAACAGTTTGTATGATGTTTGCTTGACAAACTGTCAGGATTTCAATTCTCGGTATTGGATGTGCACTGCTTATGAGTCCCAAATATAGGACGAAATGGCTGTCCAGTGCTTTCTGCATTCTGTTGAGGTTTCTATCCAACTCGATGAATTAATTAAATATATATATATATATATATATATGGGCGAACACAGTTGTTTTCCCTTTGGTTGAGCTCATGGGATTTCGGCCTCGTTAGAAAGGAGAACACTTCTGTCCCCTTTTTTAGGTCTTGCTTCTGTTTTTGAGGAACGGCGTCTTTACCTTCCTCACCACCAGGATGTCCACACACGTAGAAACTGGTCAACATGTGCACGGCCTTGCGAAAGAAAAAAAATAATTTCTAT
>OZ010595.1:96921289-96941289 GCA_963932145.1 Acanthosepion lycidas
TAAAACAGTTACAAAATGAGATAACGAATGCAGCAGACATTTTTAGAAAGTTTGATGGTAAAAGTTAAAATTGTAAACATCATAATCGTGACGAATACATAGATAAATTCATTACATTGTTTAGAAAATAATATCCGATTCTACAATCAGCTTTTATGTGTTAAAATCAATTAAAATCAGATTAAACCTGGACATATACACATTTTTTCCATCAAATTAGAATGTTATTTATGTGTTTACGATAAAACTGTGACGGATGATACACTGAGAACTCTTTGAATATAGTTTCTACATGATCTTTGGAACGGAATTCCTTCTGATAAAATATGTCTAGATGCTTGAAAAACTGGGATTCATTGTGAGATTTATCCGGGGAATATGGTGGATATGGCAAGGTTTTGTTCCCAAATAACTGAAAGCGAGAGAGCGAAATAAAATGTTCAATTCGACATTCCAATCACTTGAAGAAGTCCGGAGCGTACAACGACCGAAACATAATTATGGCAACATAAATGAGGGTGATAGTTCGAACAATGTAAATACTGCATTTAATTGTGCTATAATATATTCTTGTATTAGTTGTACAAAAATGTATTACTCATTTCTAAAAATGTAAATGCCTTCTTAGTTAATTCTATATCAATCTCTTTCAGAATTTAAATTTAAACAATATATTCCCCGAAACTTGAACATGAATAAAAGAAAAAATATGTTTTCTTTTTTCATGTGCTAAAGTTTGTTCATAATGCCTCTCGCAGTGTTGACATGACGGCACTCGTTTCTGAAGTTTGAATAAAAGTCTTGAACATCAAGGCGGAGGAAGGCGTCCATTTGCAATTGAAAATTAATATCAGAAAACATTAGTGGAGTAATAATTGAGAAGTATTATGACCAAGATTTAGCAAATGAAAAAAAGCAAATACGTTTCTATTTCATGTTCAAGTTTAGGGAAACATATTGTTTGTATTCAAATTATTAAAAATTCTAAAATTGTTTGGACTATCATCCTCATCTTTGTTGCCATATTTATCACAACGTTTCGGCTGTTATACGCTCCGGCTTTCTTCGGGTAGTTGGAATGTCGAATTGAACACTTTATTTCGCTCGCTAGGGTAGACTGTTCTAGTTCCACGTCCCATGTCTAATGGATATATATTATCTCTTATATATATCTGTAAGCATTAGTATATATATATATATATATATATATATATATATATATATATATATATATTTATAAGCATCAATATATATATATATATATATATATATATATGTGTGTGTGTGTGTGTGTGTGTGAACATTGAAGTGAACACTTAGAGTCGACAGGCTGTTTCAGGTGTCCTGACGATTGCGTCTTGCATGAAACAAGCTGTCGCCATTAAGTGTTGACTTCAATGGTCACTTTTATATTTACACACGCTCTATCTCTGATATTGAACACTTTATCTCATAAATATAGCACACCTCAATAGTATATTTCTTCATATATATATATATATATATATATATATATATATATATATATATATATATATATATATATATATATATTCCTCCACTCCTAAGATCAGCCAGTTCAAAACGAAAATGTATAATATTTCAATGCTTAACCAACAACTACAAATCTCTTACAAACTTATCTTAACCAAAAACATGGCTTCATTTACATCTGCCCAAGAGAACTGTACTCATATGGGAAAGGGAAAAAAAGATGCATATAAAAAAAAGTTTGGGCGAAATTTTCTTTTTTTATTGAAACCGAGGCTCTGATTCAGTATCAGATACCAAAATAAATGTGCGTCCATCATCTTGTTTTTTTTTCTTCCTCACCTTGGCTTAGTTATAATGTAATAAACATATATCTCGCCAAAACTTTAGTAATTATTTACCCGGTTTATCTCCCCTAACCTAACTAGAGAAGCTATTTTCTTTATTATGTTAACCGCTATTTCTCATGGTAAGATGCATGAGTAGGTTATTCTCGATCTCAGAGATATTTTTTTAAAACCCCAAAATTAAACTGTACTGTTATAGGAAGAAGATCAGCGCAAGGGTTTCAAGAAGGTCATTTTCCTTATGGCACGTATTTCTTCGATATGGGGCAGAATAAATATGTTCCAAATTTTCACTTTTGTACTTCGTGTACTATTGGCATTATGTGTCCCAGTAAAACCTGCCGCATGGACGTACGATCAACAGTTAAATCAGTTGGCTCAATAGAAATTTTTGGTGCGCTGGGAAGCTAGTCATCAAATCAGATTAAAAAAAAGAAAGAAAAAAAAAGATTTGTGAGAGAGCGGATGAACCTTCTCTGGTTAAATACCATTTCTCAGGTTCGGGTTGACCAGTTTCTATTTCTGTGTATGAGGCTAGTGTGATGATGGCAGCGTATCTGTGGGTGGAGGGCTTTCAATTTTATAACAATATTCACCTTGGACAATGCCCAAATCACACCCGAGGTAGTGGGATACGATGTAAGCCTTTCAGATTATGGGAATATATCAGGGAGCATAACGGTCTACCCTAGACTTGAACAGATCCCCTCAGTGTAAGTAAATGGTTAGGGCGGAGATTGTCCTGATAGACCAAATGCTTTTATCTCCCTAAGTAAGGTGAACCTCCAAGTCGGACGCCATCTGTTATTCGTGATCAGCAAAATGGATTTTGCTAGAAATACTTACCTCAGACGTGCTACGCATAAATGAATACATCTTTGGCTTTCACAGATAGAGAGACGAAATTGATCTGGTGCTTATCTGTGGTGGGAGCCTGTGACTACACATGGTCATAGGAGAGAGGATCTCGTTAGTTTTGCTGTTGTTGATGATGGCCATGATCATCATGATGGACTAAATATTTGGACATGATGGTCAGAGGCAGGTCTGTGAATTATGGCTTCTGTTTATTTAAATGGTACTGTATTTTATTACTCAGAGTGGAAATGGCAATCGCCAACTAACTTCGCTGAACATAGAGATATCATAAAACATGATATTCTGAAAATATCAAACAACTTAAGTCTAAGACTGATATATATATATATATATATATATATATATATATATATATATGTATATATATATATATATATATATATATATATGTGTGTGTGTGTGTGTATGTATGTATTTATGAAAACAGAGAGACATGACAAATGATTCACTTGTATTTTGACACCAGAGTAGCTTGAAATAGAAATCTATAATTTATAAACTAAGATTTTTTATTATATCATTTAAAAGAGTATACATATATTATATTACTCTTACATAAGTAATACTCATATGCACACATACACGAAAACATGTATGCATAGCTAAAAAACTTTTATTCGAGTATAGCTGTCAGCGAACCAATCCCTATTGCAGACGCTTGTTCCGACGTATTTTATTCAACACCCACAGAGAACTACTGTGGTTTAGACCTTTGTTACAGTTTCTGAGTAAGAGCGTATTATATATAAACAATTAGAACAGGGCCATGATGACTTCTGACTTCGTGCTATATCAGCTATTGGCGGCTCCCAAATGTTCCATTTACTCAATTTATCTGATGGCGAATTCGTGGTATGGTTTTTCAGATGGTTTCCAAAAGTGCCGCACGCAAGGATCGACCCCACAAATTCAATAACATCAGGATAACATCTGGAAATCGAGATTCGAAAATAGGTTTCATGGTCAGAATGAGAACGTTCGAACCAATATATATATATATATATATATATATATATATATATATATATATATATATATAAATATATATAATATTATAAGTAAGTATACTCGTCTAGAAAAATCTTAGGCGTTTTGGCTTGTAAATGAACGAAACAATCCCCAAGGAAAAGTAAGGGACATAAAAAAAAGAACATGTAATTGAAGCGAAAAAAATCGTCCAGAATCCAAGTTCAGAGTAAAAAAACAAAAACAAAAAAAAAACACCAAAACGAGTAAAGCAAAAGTAACTAAGTGCTCAATACACTAAGTAGAGCAAATCTAACTGTGAACCTAAAGACCGAGGCTAACCTACCTAGTTTGTCTGGCTCTTTAGGTTCATAGTTATATATATATATATATATATATATATATATATATATATATATATATATATATATAATTATTTTTTTTTAGAAATAATATTCCATCGCTACATAAGAGTCATCATGTTTCAAAAACAGAAGTTAAAAAAACACCTTTGTTTCATCACTGTTGTGGATTCCGGGTTGAAATACGGTACCAATAAATAAGAAACGCCAGAAATGAATATATGAAAAATAATGTATTGACATAATAATACAAACTGGTAAAGCAGGTTAGTAGTTCCAGGAATACGTCTTAGTAACAAAATATATATACAATCTTTGGTATTGAAGTATCGCTGTATAACTTGTTACTAAGTCTACGTGCTCGCTCACTCTGACTCGTACAACGTTGTTACATCAACCTCACTCTTCCGGTTACCTACAACCTTCGCCTATTCTCTGCGAATAAAAGCTCCCATGTTCTCATAGCAGCTGTTGACAGCCTGAACAAAGCTTAAACTTATATTAGTGATCGAACTGCGTACACCTGAAATGTGAACTTTTGTTTATAAATCTCTACCATCTTTCTGCTAGTCATACACGGCAGACTCTTTTTAAAATTTGCTTAGCATTTACCTTTTCTCATCTAGCCACTGTAATTTTAAATAAAAGAGACATAGGCTGGAACCGAATATTACCAATCTGAATCTAAACAAATTAACATTAACAGGATAATCATTATCGCAAAAGTATGATGAATTTTCTCCAATTCTTAAAGAAAACAAATCATCAATGCTCGATGTAGCAAGGTAGAGATCCGATTTATCTGATGAGACTTAGGAAGAAAATAGTTCCAGTTGGTGTATAGACCAGTGAATGTAGGCTTCCAGTAAACACGGATAATGAACGAATCGCCTTTATGTGCAGAAAGACAAATTATGAACATTTGATTGATTTTCAAAACAGAAAGACTTTCCCTGATATGGAAAACAGTCCAAAAAAATATTCCATCTCTACCAACTGGCCGTGAGCCATACTAAGTGGCATTATGTAAATCGCCATATAGAAACTGCAGTTTTTATTACAAGCTCTAACCTATAGATAGTATCATGAAAAAACAATTCTTTTTTTTTTTTTTTTGTAATCTCTTTTATAACCTTACCAACACGCTTCAATATTCTGGGAATGTTTCGAGAAGGAAGCCACGATAAATTGGTTTCTGAAAAAATAAATTAAACAAAAACTCTAGCCAATGAATTAATGGTAGGTACATCATCGAAAATGTTCCATCAATATTGGGAAATAACTTTTTCCCAGCCTTGCTTTTTTTCTTTCTCTCTTAGATATTTGACCATTGGTCAATAAACTTCGGTTTTGGCTTCGTCTTCCAATTATCGCTTCCAGCTGACTTATTTGCGGCCCAAATAGACGCGAACTTACCTAATGGTCTGTACTAATATATATATATATATATATATATATATATATATATATATATATATATATATATATATATATATATATATATATATATATATTAAATACTTGCGCCAGAATCTTGTTTATTTTTTGAGACAACATTGGCTCGTTTGGGTATTACTTTTTTATTATAACAACATCGATTCCCACGCACGCGCACACAGAATAAACAATCTCTCTTTCCTTAAATTTCTATAGCGAGTATATTACAGATTTGTCCTTAGAATTATTTATTATCTAGAAAGCAGTCTCCCTTTGCTCAGTTATGCTCACTTTGATTTCTTGATTTTACCAGCAGGGAAATGTGGAGAGAAATGGCTGCCTGGTCAAAGAGATTCCAATTCCATGGTAATAACTTCCCTAAGCGTAAAAAACAGTTTGCAGAGACAAAAGAGAAGAACAAATGTTTGTCTCTACCTTCTCGTCCCCGTGTGAGCAGTGTAGTGCACACGACCTTTTGTCGTATTTGACTTCGTGAGCGTGAATATACAAATAACAATTTCTGTCGATTACACATATCCTGAGTTGTTCAAAAGACATTGAATCAAAAGATGCAATATGTTTTTTTTAATCACGTACTCAAACTAAAACTTCTTTATTTTTTATTATTTCACCTCAAGCAAAGCGCAAATGCCACTAAGCGTCAGAGGCTTCCTGAATGAGGAAACTTTAGTAAGGAGAAAAGACAATAAAAGGAAAGGGTTCAGACCAACTGAAGAGGGCGATAGGAGGTTGCATTTCGATTTTTGAAGATTTTAGTTGTAAGGAAATAAATTGCGAGAGAAACTATATGATTATAACTTACGGTTCCATCTATCTAGTAAAACAGTAAAATAATGAGACCTAATTGGAACTCTAGTAGTCAGCTTAAATGCAACTGTTTGAGGTACCAACGAAGAGAACTCAATATAACCGCAATGAAAATATTTATAGAAAAGCAGTTGAAAATGAATGAAAGCGAGAAGACAGTTCAATATCGCTAACATTACAATTAAGTGTAGGACATTTTTGAGAGCTGCTGCCAATTTTACATTGTCGACCCTATCAGAATTGCTATTAAGACAGGGGTTATTATTTGTGTCATAGGCATAAATACCGAATTGGAAACTGATAACATCGGGAATATCGATGCCGAAGAAAAGGAACAAAGATAGAGCTCCGTGGAAAGCTCGCATTAACATGAAATGATCTAGAGACGTGGCCATTCTAAATGACTTTCATTAGAGGATGTGCTAAGATAATTTCCATAAGTCCAATATTTGGCCATAACCCGATAGCCCTTAAGCTTCAAATAAAACCCAGCGTCACAAAACCTCTCAAATGGCATCGAGATATTTAAATCCACTTCCAGAGTCACGCTGTTTTTATCTAAAGTCTGATAGACAAAATTCAGCAATAACCGTTAGCATATCAGTTGTTAACCAAACAATTTCATGATCATAATGATTAGCTAAATATCGTATGCGTTTCAAAAAGTCTACATAATATGTTTCTATTTCAGTGTTGCCCTTCTCAATGTTGAATAGGCCGGTTTGCTCTACAGTTACAGGTAGGGGAAAAGATTTTTATTGATAATTTACCCAAGGTTGTTTGCGCGTAAGTGAATGCAAGGAACTCGAGTGTAATTCGAACTCAGCTCTTGGATGTCTCATGCCGAGCCACTTTCGATTGCATCAAAGTTAATGATAAATAGAATGGTTGATAAAAAATGCCGTATTACATACATAGGCTTTTCTTCAACAAAAAATATGGGACTTTTGTGGTAGGGAATGATTTTTATAGGTTAGAATACATTAAGACAGCCTGCCTGGATTCATTATTGATGATCACAATCTTAACAAGGTATGCAGATGGATAGCATACACAGTATGAAAGCTACAATAATCCCAGCAGAGGGTGGTGAAAGGAAACAAGAAAAAAGTAGTAAGCATCAAATACAAAGAAGACATAATATATGGTTGTCAGCAAAAGGAAGGGATCAACATGCAAATTGCAAATTGGAGATACCAAAATGAATCAAGTGCAACAGCATAAATATCTGGGAAGAGTTTCAATATAGTACCCCAGACATGGTACACCGAAATCCGTAGGCGCATTATGATAGTCAAAGATGTCCTCCAAATGTTAAGCAGATTAATAAGAAACATGAAAATTTACTTAGGAACAAAGAAACGAAGGCGAAAGTACTAATTAGCAGCAGTCATCTTATATGGCAGTTAATCTTGGACAATCTCCTCACAGATGAAGACGTGACATGAAATGTGGCTTACAGAATGTGCTGAATATGTAAGCAACGAATATGTTTTAATGAAAGTTGAACTGAAAATGATAATATACCTAACATCAGAAAGATACAATTGAATCATTTGGGACACGTAACGAGGAAAGAAGGTCTGGAAAATTGGACATTCACAGGACATATTGAAAGCTATTGGGATAAAGGAAAACAATAAATAGCCTCTACCTAAAGATTTTGAGTAAATGGATGTTAGAACAGGGTTTCGGAAAGATAGCAAAAATAAATGAACAGCAAAGAAAAGTTACAAAGAACAAGAACTTGTCGAAAGCTATGGTCGCCAAATTCCTGAATAATCACGACACAAAAAAGAAGAATCATAATTCATCATCTTAGATCTTCATAATTATTCATATTTCTAACAGGCTATCATTGTAGAGGTTCATAATGTTTTAAATTTTTGTAGTGCTCAAATGAACATTAAGTCGTCCTACGATAAATATAGTTCAAAAAATTAAATATGTCAATATAGGCCGGAGTAGAACACTGTCATATGAAATAATGATAGAGAATTTATCTCTACACAGCCAAGAAATTGTTTATATTCATGTATTTATGAGACGCAAAATCGTTGATAATCAAAGTAGCTTAATTCTATGATCTAAGTGGAATTACTCTTTTTCGTTCTTCTGTTTAAAAAGCCTGTTGCATTTTCCTGATCGCATTTCAACACAAACTATTTTCATTGTATGTTCATCTGTTTTCCATTTTACCAACGTATGTAAGCAAGACAGTATTACATGAACAACCATCATTCTATGGTCTGAAGTTGATCTTAAGATTACGCACTGTATAAAGAACCCAGTGAGAGATTTTTATTTATCGGAATCTGGCCATTCAAAACAGTAAAGCATCAAGACACAAGGGGTTACAGGGTATGGAGGAATTTAGCAAGAAAACCATGAATAATGAGTGGGAAGAGGGAAAAGTAATCAGGAAGACAACAGACAGCGATTGACCTTGTCTTTATATTTTTGCAGATTTGTGTGGAAAATATGGAACCGGAAAGTCGTTTCACAAGCGATAAGTGTGAGAATAGCAACTGTTAGCATATCTAACTGTAAATTGATGAAATCTCGACGCAAGTCTAGTACTGGTCATAAAATTGAAAAGCTCTAGGTGCGATAGCAAAGAGCTCATCCGAACAAATATCATGAAGGTATTTATAGAAAAGACACCGAGAGGTAACATCACGGTGGTGGGAAATTGAGTGAAAACTATCTACCAGATCAGGACCAATAATATTGCTGATTCTTCTTTGGATTTTATCAAGCAGATCAAGGTAAATAGCAGGTGAATCGGGACATATGTGGCAGCAAAATTCTAAACATGGACGAATGGTAGACTTTTAGATATTTAAGATGGATTCTGCAAAAAAAAAAAAAAAAAACTTAAACAACGCAGTGAACCAACTTTCTTAGCAGCTGACCTTGCCGCATTTCTCATCTATGTCAGCTGAAACCATTAGTCCAATAACGCGCAACGAGTCACTTTCCTGAAGGTTAGCTTCAGCCATTCTAATTTGAATTTAAAATACACACTAGCAGGTTTTTCCAAGTGGAATTACTCGTTTTCATTCTTCTATTTAACAAGCCTGCTGCCTTTTCCTGATCGCATTGCGTATTAATTTTCTTCGGGCAAGTCTACAATATTTTTCAACACAGACTCTTTTTCATTATATGTTCATCTGTTCTCTATTTTACAACATATCTAAGCAAGACGCTATTACATGACCAACCATCATTCTTGGCAATAATGTCTACAACTTTCGTTAGTAAGTACATGCGACTAATATAGAATTCTCCACCTGGGGATTTTTTTCTTTATTTCCATTGTTATATGAATATCACCAATGGGCTTTCTTTGTCGAAGTTGGCGTAATTTTGAGAATTTGTTTTTTTTTTTTTTTTTTTTTCTGTCCGAGTCTGGGAGGCAATCTATTTCATGTTACGTGTTCTTTGTTTACTTTGATTTTTCGTTACACTCGCGGTCTGGACACACACAGCAGGGACAGCGACTAAATGGATAATATAAGCAGCAGTTAACCTCTAATTTTCTTATCAGTTAACAACAAAACAATAGTCCAAAACAGTGACTGGTGTCGTATATGATATTTTGCATTCGCAAGTGAAGAATTATTCAAGGAACTCTTATCCATCTATGATCAACATTTTCTTTGGGAAATTTAAAATTTTTCCAATAATAATAATAATAATAATAATAATAATAATAATAATAATGTTAATAATAATAATAATAATAATAATTGTAAGGAAAAGAAGAAGAAGAAGAAAGGAAGTCGAATCCCCACAACCTGGAAACTTTGATCGAAAAAGACCAAGTCAACATCTTGTTGAAATACACCATCTAAAAAGACAGAATTCTTCAGGCTACGAAAGCAGACATTATTGCCATTGAAAAAGAAACAAGAAAGTTCCTGCTGATTGACGTGTATTTTAACGGTGACCATTATATCAAAGTGAAATAACTGACAATGTTACAAATTACACAAAATTTCTTATTTAATTTGCCAGAATGTGGACCGTTTAGGCCACTAGAACCCAAGTATGGTTGGGGTGCTAGGGTCTATGGCATAAAATTCAAATGTCTACACTGAGAAAATCGGAATGGTTAAGTATTGCATCATTTAGGATTTGCTGGATAATGAAAATATTCTGCGGAAAGTTCTTTCTATCTGACCAGACACAAATTGATAGAGAGAATCCATAAAATATCTCAGCCTGTAAACGAAAACTGAGTAGAATAATAATAATAATAATAATAATAATAATAATAATAATAATAATAATAATAATATTAGTAGTAGTAGTAGTAGTAGTAGTAATAGTATTATTATTAGTAGTAGTAATAGTAGTAGAAATACTACTACTAATACTACTACTAGTAATAATAAAAATCAGAAAAAGAAAGAATGAATGAAGGATAAACCTGTGCAAGAATGGAAAAATGAATTCAACAATAATGTTAGGCAAGCTTTAACAAAAAATCTAAAAATGAAATGATACAAAAAATGACAAGGTATTTATTTTTTGACTGTATTATGTCATAAATTCATAAAACATTTGCATAAACTTTATCAATGCTAAATAATAGCCTTTATGGGATTCCAGAATGGATCACGGGAGGGAAAGGGTTGAAACAGATGATCCAAAAATTATAGGCCAATAAAATGTCTGTCAATGACATATAAATTGATATCAAGAAAAGAATAAGTACCGTCCTGACGAAGGGTACTTACTCTTTTCTCGATAAAAAAGAAAAAAACAAAACAAAAAAAAGCCAGCAACAATAACATTCTCTTCTGGAAGAGGTTCATATGATTGTAAATATTAAGCATTAATAAATAAA
Organism: Acanthosepion lycidas; assembly: GCA_963932145.1. Classification (NCBI taxonomy): domain Eukaryota; kingdom Metazoa; phylum Mollusca; class Cephalopoda; order Sepiida; family Sepiidae; genus Acanthosepion; species Acanthosepion lycidas. The sequence goes on from OZ010595.1 coordinate 96,932,455, forward strand.
ATGATCTTGGAAATCTCATTACAGCCGGGATAAATTACTGTAATGTCTTTTATAGGCTGCTATACTCTTTGATCCATAAGGCTTTGGAAAAATACAATGTTTCCTCGGTGATTGGAATATGGAAAACAACACTATACCTAAATTACACCAAAGGCACTACCCCTTCAAGCCGCCTGAGTACCCGACGAGAAATTCTTGATGGAGACTCACTGTTGTCAATCACTCATACCCAAATGAGGAGAAAATAAGAAAAATATACTACAGGCGTATGCGTCTGGTATTAAATTTACAACAAAAGAAAGTGATTTCTTATTGACATGACAGTACTTATTGATTGTCACGTATCTGTGAAGATATTCATTAAACTATCAAAATACAAGACTCTTGAAGTGAAAATCACAGAAATTTGGTACATGGGGGCATCAATAGTTTCAGCTGTAGATGAAAACCTTTTGAAAGACTAATGGAAGGCATTCCTGATAGCCCATATGTTAAAGAAATATGTACTTACAATTACAGCTTCTACATTACGAAGAGCTTTATCTACATAAAATGTATGTGATCATAAGAAATTTTTTTTCTGTACCAAATGATCAATTGAAAATGTTATAAAACCATTTCTGAGCTTAGATTTCTGCTTGGGACCGGGAAGAAAATGTCTATAGAATAGAAATCAATAATAATAATAATAATAATAATAATAATAATAATAATAATAATAATAATAATAATAATAATAATAATAATAAAAAAATGTGGCATATGGGAACATCAACAATCCCTGTTGTAGTTGGAGCCCTAGGACTGGTGGGAAAAGATTGCAGTAGACTAATTGACGGGATTCCTGGAAGTCCATGCCTCAAAGAGATACAAAATTTGTTCTGACAAGTACAGCCCACACTTTACGAAGGGCTTTATCTATGTAATTTCTTATTTTTTCTTTTTTTTTTTTTTTTTTTTTTTTTCAGTGGAAAGTGTCATGATGCCATTTCTAACCTTAGGTCCCTGGGCGGGACCCGGAAAGAAATGTGTAAACGCCAGAAATCAAACAAAATAAATAATAATAATAATAATAATAATAATAATAATAATAATAATAATAATAATAATAATAATAATAATACCTATGTTCTTGAAAATAAAAAAATGAGGTCTGCCATGTTGTTAGGCACTTTCGAAATGTTCTCTTTTTATCCAATTCTCTCTTCCAACTTCGACAAATCTTCCATCATCGAGAAATTCAAAGGGTTGGGGAGGGATGTTCAGATTAATAATCGTCTGTACAATTGATTGCGTTCATAACGTCTGAGAAAAGATTTTCTCGAAAAGCCATTCATCATCTGAGGCTATTAGTTCAATTCAGATTAAACATGACAAAGAACAATCTTTGATTGCTTATCATGACATCAAGTATAAATTAATTATTTTCTAATTTCTATCTGATAGAGACAAGAAATCATATGTTAGTAAGAAGATGGGGAAATGGTAAACTATCTCTGCAATGTCGCAGTAAGTAATTTGTGAATTCTAAATTAGGAAATTCTAAAGAGGCACTTCCGTTTTATTCTTATGCTTTAAGCGCGATGGACAAAAATCTTATTTAATTTTTTTTAAGCGTTTCGCATCAAGCAAGGTTGGAAGCCACTAGCACGCAAGGGGCTACAAGGGATTACATAGAGTTGAATCGAGACCGAATAGAAGTGATAGAAGAAGGATAAAGAGAAGGATAGGGGGCAGATCAAGGCATCTGGAGACGTCAATTGACATTACATTTGAATAGTTGGAGATTATAGATTATCAGGAAAAGGGGAGGGAATTCCACAGGCGAGAGATGGGCGACATAAAGCTATTGGAGTAGAAGAGACGGCTACATTTAACAGCTTATACAGTGTAAGGGTGAGAGCGACATGTCAGGCTAGTAGAACGTTTAAATTCATGAAGTCGGGGAACCAGCGAACGCAGCTCATCGGAGCAGTTACCGTGAAAGTATTTGTAAAAAACGATTATTATTCATGCAGTTTTGCTTACGATGTCACAAGATCAAATGAATAAAATAGCAGAATAATGATTGTGTCGCGCCAATCTTTCCTATTAATACTTGGAATCATGGTGTTAATCAATGATTGAACATATTTGTTAGATGGAAGTTATTATTAATGGAGGCACATTAGTGTAACTGGTAGAGGCTGGAATTGAGGAATAAGAGAGCTGATTTTGAATTCTATTTGGGTTCATTACATTTTGTTAGGCGCTAATATCCATTAGTAATGTATGCTGCCATTTCCTCCCCAGCTATAGGTAAAAAAAAACAAACTTTAGGCGACAGCCAGTCTATTAGAATGAAACTCTGAATTGAAACCTCCTGGTGGCTTTTAGCTCTTTCTATTTAGACAAATGCTAAGAATGGTAACTTAAAAAAAACAAATCTACCTCTGAGAGAATGGACGGCAAACGATTGTAATCTTCTGCCTTGATTGTCACCATGAAACACAATTGTGAGATGGAGGGGAGTGGTGACAACAGCAGTGGCACAAAAAGCGATAACTAAATACGATGAATGAATGAATATTATTATTATAGAGAGTTATTCATTAAGCCCTATACCTCAATTAAAATTAGTTTTAATCAAGTTAAAGATAGATTTATTACAAATGGAAGAGGATGAGATTCGATTTAAGTAAACCATTATTCAATAAAGCATTCTATTATTCAAGACAAAAGAGTCTTATTCATAGCAATGAAATGGTTATTCTACGATAACGATCACAAGACAAAAGAACGAGTTGATTATTTAATTGGAGTCATATTGACAACTATCTTTGAACATTGTAGTATAAGTAAATAAAAGAGAGTGTTTCTATTATTGATACTAAAATAGGTGTGTTATAATCTTGGGTAAATATTTCACATAAATTTATGGCATGTGAAAATGTAACCATCAACATTCCTAAAAAATAAATCCTTTAAAATTCTGAGTATGCTGCTTCTTGTCTCCTCCGTATTTATAAGAAACCCTCGGGATTAGCAGAGAATTTTGCTCTCAAAGAACAGAAAGCATTCTCTGTTCGAAAGTAACAGACATTCATTACCTTGTAATTGCAGTTAGAACGACACTTGTCTAGCGACATTTTCGATTGCCCACAGTGAATAAATCACATGAGGGCTCTGTAGGTGTTGAAAGGATACGTTTCTAGTTATTTCATAATAATACAGGTGTTTTCAGGGCTCTATCTACGGACATATGTTAATTCGGATCTTCATCAACGAACTTGCCGATGTCATCAGTTCCCAAGTAAGCATCGATGCAGCTGACACATATAGAGAGTCAGATTTTCTAAGCCAACATTCTTCATTATGTGTCTTAGAAATTTCAAATATCTTTTTCTGATTTTTAAATATGGACGGCTGTTTTGTTTCCATTTTTACTCAAACTTGTTCGTTACTCAGATATCCCAACCATGATATTATCAACATCCTTCTGTAGAACTATATTTCTGATGCCTCGAATTTCATTTTCATGTGTGAAGAAAATGTCTAGCATTCACTGCACTACAGGAGGACCAATCGGTACATTACAAATATTGCTTATTTCCACATCAGCTATTCAAGCATTAACAGTTTGAATAATTTCGTTAGAAACAAAGAAATGAGATCGGTGCCACAATGCTATTTACATCCTACCATATGACAATGAATGATGGATACACATTCCTTGGAGATGATGAAGAGATTTAAAGCAAGAAAATGATAGAACACGAGGGTAAAAAAAAATATCTTTAGAGAAAATGGGAACTTGGACACTTATATTCAAAATGATGAAGAGATAATTAAATGTTAGGCGACACATTATGAGGAAAGAAACTTAGAAAATTAAATTTGTTTTAGTAGCAAGTACGATAGATATGAGAAAGGGCTGACAAAGGACCTCCAATCAGTGGCAAAGTGGGCCAATGATTAGCTTGTAAATTTTAATATCTATAAAACAAAACTGCTTTCATTTAATTACCACAGAGGAACATTTCTGTCGGTTATAAACATGGCTGATGTTAAATCCCGGCAGTGCCAATTTTTGCGCTTTATTTGACTCACGTTTTGAACTAACATGAAATGGAGTGATTATATTGAATTAATTGCTAGGTTATTCGTCCGTGCATTGAATACAGCTATCGTTTCTTATCTGATATTTCTACTATAAATTTTAAGACGCTTGCCAAGTTTCTAAGAAGTGTCAGTAATGTAACCGATCCTGACCCGGCATCTCGACTTTTCCAAACCATGTGACGTGGCTTCCCTCTGTTTTTTCTACAAACATTTTCATGGCAACTGCTCTGACGAGCTGTTCTTGATTGCATAAATTTAAGGCTAGATTGGAAACTAAGTCTTATCATTTTATTTTTGAACTGGTTTGATACAAACGTCAGTTCTATTCTAATAGTTTCATTTCTCGCAATTGTCGCCTGTGGATATCCCTTCCGATTATTTATTTTATTGCCACATGCAATCTACAAAAATTTAATTGCAATGTCAATCGCCATCTTCAGTCTTCCTGAATCCTGTTTCTTTTATTGTCCCTTTTCTCAAATCTCAATAAAGTTTTCTCATTTTTTTTCACATCCAATGCGTCTTAGTGAGAAGCGGTTAAAAAAATATGCGGTTATTCATATCTTTTTAGTGCTAGCTAGATTCTTAACGCATCGAGTGGTCACAAAGTAAATATTCAGATGATTGAAAATATCCAGTGAAATTACGTTAATATTTCGGAAATAAATACCAACCATAAAAACGATTAATTTAATGGCGACGCTCCGTGCATTTTTAAAAAGCTAGAATGTTTTTGTAACACGTTCACGCGTGTTGAAATCCTCACACTATTTAGTATTGTTGAAGTTATCGTTAAGATTTTTTGTCAAGATTTATAAACTCTACCTTTCGTTCAAGGCAATCGGTGGAATTTGAGTAAGCCGATTTGATTGGAAAAAATAATTTGGCAAATAACTACGGCTTAATAATTTATTTAATGTAATTTAATTTGATAGGAATTCATGCTAAACTATATTTTAAAGAATTGTTTTTCTTTTTTAATAGTTATTGAATAAATTCTTATAATTTCTTACACTTGAGCATGCAACGTACAACTGGCCATCCGTAAATATTTCTTTCTGGAAACAAATTCCAACTTTTTAAAAGCGTTTTTCGATTTGTTTAATTGAACGGCAAAGGCAAGGCGAACTGGAAGCTTGAATTTTGTATATAAATACTGAAATAAATGTAATGCAAAACACAATCTTGCATTTTAATTAAATAAGTATTTGATATTTTAATCATTAAATGACATTTATAATAGTGATATTATTTTGTGTGTTAAATAATAAAATTTTAACTTTTCAAAAAAATTAATGACAATTTATTGTACTAAGCTACGCACTCTAGTAAAATCAACTATACTTTGTAATTCGTTATCTGTTTGCACATCTTCCCCAAATGTTTGCATTGATAGTTCAATGTATAGCTACTTTAGAGGATGTGACGGACGGACTAACGAAAGTCAAAGAATGTTATATATAAAAAAATAATTATAAGATTTTATAGAACTTTTGGAATGCTTTTTTTCAAATGATGTTAAAAAAATATCGAAATATTGAAATATGCATGAGCACCTCACACTAAAAAGTATCCACAGGATGAAAATGAAATCGATATCTCTGTAGTGTGAGTTAATTTATCTGTCCGGCAACCTAATTTGGTTAGAATAAATAGGGGTGTAAACTAAATGTTAGGTTTGACGTATGACAACGAGTGATGGCTACATATTCCTTAGAGTTAAGGGAGAGATTTAAAGCAAGAAAATGATAGAACAAAAAATAAGAAATATCTTTAGAGAAAATACGAACTTGAAGGACACTTATACTCAAAATGATGAAGAGATAATTAAATAAATTAGGGGACAAATTATGAAGAAAGAAACTTTGAAACTTTAACACTCACACGATATAATGAAGGTAGGGTGTACAGATAGAAGCAACTAATAACCTACCTAATACATTAGGGTGTATGAATGAGAGAGCAAAGACAAACACTGATGGTAAAGAGTTAAAGGTTGATTAGAGAAACAAAACAGAAGGTAAGGTGAAGAGCATTACCGACTACATCATAAAGAGTCACGTCTTTTAAAATAAAAATTCTGATAGAAGATCACCATCATTAATTTATACGCAACTGAGTTTTGTTTTTAATAATAAGTAATCTGCGTCTGGTATCGCAGAAGAATATCTAAGAAAATTTGATATGGTTAAGCGACGTCAAGTCTTCAACTTGGAAAGATCTTTTTCCTAGAAAATTAGCATATGGAATTCAGATATTTATCTAGCTTTGAACACATTGCAAGTTTCAAATCTATGAAAATTGAACCAGTTTTCTTATAAATAAATCTGTCTTATTGTTTTCCTTATTATATATGTTCTCTAAAACATCAAAGAAAAGTTGAGGTGGTAAGATTATGCTGCGGCAAGTGTCAAACTCAGAGAAACTTTCTTTCATAGGAAATTAAGATTTGGTTTGGTTTTTGTTTTACGTCATATCAACGACAATAGGTTATTTAATGCCGACAAAATTTCCTTCTCAAAAATGTATAGCTGGTAATTTTTTTCTGAAATGTGTAACTGGTAATATTTTTTTTTAAATGTAAAGTTTGGTTTGTTTTTTGGCATATTAAACTCAATAAGTTATTTAATGCTGACAAGATTTTTATTCCTGGTAATATTTTCTTTTTTCAAATATTTATTGCTGATACTAATTTTTTTCAAAAGTATTTCTGCTATTAAAATCTATCTTAGTGTTTTGAGTCAGCTTGTGGGGCAACTATTTGCTCATAGCTGGGACCCTAACAGATACTACCACTCCGGCTCAAAACCTTCTGATCAGAGGCCTTGCTGTTGGATGTAGTTTATCGTCTTACCCAGGACGCGGATGTAGTTTATTGTCATACCATGAACAGTAGAAAAATTAAGATAGAATATTCAATATTTTACAAGATTTGAGCATCGGCTAATGAAGCTTTACAAGTTTAAATTCTATTAAAATTAGACCAGTCTTCTTATAATGCTATGTTAATAATAAATCTACCGTTAGAATATGTATAAAAATAAATAATAAAAAAAAACCTGATGAGTGGCTTTCGCTTACACTAACCCGTGCTGCTTATTTTTATGAAAGCTCCCTGTCACTCATTCAGGATCTCACCCACGTGTATATTTAAAGAATGCCTAAAAGGCAGGCTTCATTGTCTGCAATAAGAGGAATAAGCATGCCTCGGTGCACGTCTTTCCTTCGTAATGATGACACAGCGTCACGGTGAAAGAGTGCTGCTTCTATTCAATACTAAATAAAAGAAGACTGCCAGTGAAAGAATGAAGAGACAGGATAGATATGAAAAGAGAAGCCCTACTTCTTATTTTAGAGTGTCAAATTGAATAGCGTGGTAGATAATGAAACGGGGACGGCCATGTAATCGTGGAAAAGGTCCCGTTAAAATGGCCGTCTTGATTAAGTAGGTTGCATATCAACAGACATAGCGATAGAGGTAGTAAGGGGAGAAGTAAATCTCCATGGCTCTGAATAGGAAAGTGTTTGCAGTGATCAGGGAAGGAGTGATGGTAAAATTCCTGCAGGGTTTCCCCACCATCTCTGAAATTGTACATATTAATGAAAGCTTAAGAATCTGACTAATCATTGATGAGAGAAGTCCCGGGGGAAGAGAGCGACAACGAACAAATGACATTGACCGACTACAACAGGGGATGAGAATATTTGGGGACTTTTTTTTACCGTGTAGGTGGGTCTTTTCACTCTGTGGTGGGGATTCTGAATACGCCTTTCTTTCAAGCAACAGCTGCTGACTCGACTTGATTGCAAAATGGTGAACCAAATAAAATAGAAAAATCAATGAAAATCCTTGCAGGACAGAAAAAAATTACCCAAGATGGTGACGCATTCATTTGAGAGTCCAATAATCCAACTCCGAAGTTCTCAGGTCACGGCTTATACTCAGTCAATTTAAACGTTTACTTCTACATTTTTAAACATTTTTTTCAAAACAATTTGATGCAAATATTTTTTAAAGTCTTTTTTTTTAGTTTGTTTAAAAAATGCTTTCAGTATCTGCTCTATTTTTTAAAAAATTCTAATTTAATTGAATTATCCAAATTATTCGTGCCAATCCTGGTTGATTAAACGACTGAATTAATTCGCTCTGTAAAAGAAAAAAAAATGGACAGGTTGTTGTCAAAGTGAGACAAGAACAAATTTCGCAGTAAAACATTTACTTAGTCTGGCACAAGGCAGCAGAATTTACGGATTTCATTCTAAATTTAAATGATCTGAATGACTAATTCATATTAAAGAATGCAAAGGCCAGGAATGATCAACGATTGGCTTGAATGACTAATATGGCGGAACATTCTGATAGTCATGGATTACCTTTGTTTGGGTTTTGAATATAAGTCCAAAACGGCGCGAATTCAATAGAGGCTCTTGAGAATTCTGACACGTCGATATGCCTCCCACACTCAGGTTTGTGAACTGTTAATACCACCCATAGAGAGACGGCGAGCTAACGTGCGGCATGCGTCCCTTTCTAGCCAATTTTACTACTGCCTCTTAGTAACCCAAGCTACTATGGTTAATAAAACGAATACCAAAAGCAAATTACACTTTTTGTTTGTACTGTTTTTATTAAAAGCGTGGGGATCCCGAGAAGATCCCGAATTCCAAATTTACTCATGATCTAGTTTGTGTTTGAGCACAAATTATGATCGAAAGACAGAAAAATATTTCCTA
>OZ010595.1:96946289-96963789 GCA_963932145.1 Acanthosepion lycidas
ATTAACTTCTTTCTCATCCTTTTTACAAATTATTTCTATCGCAAATACAAATAAAGTTATAATTTTTTTAAAGTGCACACAAACTTTATGGACCCTGTATTATCACCGATAATATTTTTATCCAAACGGGAACCCATACAGAAATCCGCCTGCTTGCCTTGATTTGCGACAGTTCAGATGCAATATATATAAACTTGGAACACAATTTTACTAATTAATATTAATATTTAAAATATATTAATTGAATTAATTTTTCTTACCTAAATAATATGTTTTTCAGTTCCTATTAATGTTAACTGGAACTAGAAAGTCCGGCTATATTATTTAGCCCTACACTCACGAGGATTCCATGTGGCACAAGGCCGTGTTTAACATGGGTTCTCCGAGCCCGTTCGCTCGGACAAAAAATGTACGTAGAACACGTTTAACGGGATCGGGTTAGCAAACCTTCCTGAACGAGACTCTGCCCTTCAGCTGAGCCTCGTCCGGTTTCCTCTCTGCTGAGAAGCAGAGAGTTCGATCGTCTAGCTGAAAAAATTTCGGCTAGTATATTTAGCCACACTCCACGACGGTGTGGTATTTTTGTATTTATTTCGAAGTTTAGTAGAGTGTCCCTACTGAGATTGGAGGCCTCAGTGATTGATGTTTTGATAAGTTTAAGAGGATATTATTTATTTAGATTCGTTTCCCTAACCAAACAGAACAACAGGCTTCTCTACTTGGATTTATTTCTTACCTCCTGTTCTCTGTCTTGCTGAGCTTCGCAATACTGCTCTCTAGCTAAATCGGACCAAGCTGATGTAGTTATTGATATAATCTTCCAAGTATCTATTAAACAGTAGCCCTCTATCCATAAGACATTTTTCTGATTGGGAATCATTCCAGGATTTTCTTCGTGGCGCTCCTTGGACTGACTGCCATATTCAAACTCCCTGATGTTTCTTCGTATGTCGAAATCGGCTTGGACGTTTTCACCCCTTCTCATAAATACCACATGGAACCGCAATTCTCGCCATAGTTCCCGCCAACATAATTAGCCGCCGTAGCACACATGAACCAATATTTCCGGCTATACAAGCATGACATCTTTCGTCATAAGAGGGGCCTACGTGCTACTGCCCATAACAAATGTGAGTGGTCGAAGGAGCTAAATTCCCGTTTACTGAGAGAATGAGCCGCTGTATAGTCTCTAAAATATTTGGCTTCCGTGATTACTGGCGGCTCTGTGATAGGGTACTAAATAAGTGCTAGGTTCCTATTCCCCACTCTTAAATCGGATATCATTCACTGTTGATAAAGCTGAATGCTTTTCCCACGAATTCTCCTCAAGCTCTACATTTAACTCATCTGGAATATCTCTGCCTAACTTCTCACCAAGAACTGGGTCTCTATTGAGTGATACACATATAATTCTTTCCATTTTCTTCTGCTATCACCTCTAACCTTGATCCCCACAAAGCATGCAGACTCAATGGTATTCTTTTAATAGTCATTATGACGTGTGCTACAGAACTAGCACATGTTATCTCTAAACTGTAATAAATGCTTCTGTTGCTCCCGTTTTTAAGAAACCTAGAGAACCGTGCGACCCATCTAACTTTCGGCCTATTAGCCTTCTACCTCTTTTTAGAAATCTTCTAGAGGCCTTAATCAATGCTGACTCGGTTCTCATAGCAGGGCATTTTCTCGGACAGACAATAGGTATTCGTTTTTACAGCTCAAATGCTGATGTTCTAAAGATAATTGAGGAATGAGTTAATCATGCTCTAGATAAGAAAAAGGTGAAACTCGGGCTGTAGTAATATACGTATCGAAGACCTTTGACAGGGTCTGGCATTCAGATCTTCTCCAAAAGCTGAAAAGTTACAGTATCTCAGGATCCAGTCAAATCGTGAAATGAATTTTGTCCTGAACGGCACTCCTCTACATTATTTTGCACTAAGGTGGGTGTCCCCCAGGTCTCTATCCTTGGACCATCGCTGTTTTTAATCTTCATAAACGAGCTTCCCAATGACATCACCTCCCAACTTGACTTATACGCTGATGACTCTACCATTTATTTACTCCTGCTTCGATTATAAAGCTGATCAGACAGGGTCAAAATGACAGCTGCTGATTAAACGAACACAAGACCTTCGTTAACTGGAGATAATGATGGCGTGTCAATTTTAACACGTCCAAAAATAAACTTCTCTCTATTAATCATGAGAGACGCGTTACTGCATTTCATCAGCATGGCTGATGTTATCCTCCAGGAAAGTAATCCATTGTACCTTCTCGGGCTAATGTTTTCAGCTGACATGAAGTGGAAACTCTATACTGATTCGATTGCTAGGTCAGCTGCAGATATGTTTGTTTCATTGTGTCGGGCGAGACAATTTTTCTCTCCAGAATCTATCTTGCACGGGTATAAGTAAATGTTTGAAATATTGTTGATATCTCTGGTCCGGTACCCTTGCTATTTACCTTGATAAAATCCAAATAAGTATCTGCAATATTATTGGTCCTGATCTGGCTGTTCGGCTTCAGTAACTTGCCCAACGCCGTAAGGTTGCTTCTCTGTGTTTTTCTTTATAAATATTTTCATGGTAATTGTTTGGACGTGACGTCCACTTGACTGTATGAATTTAAGCTCCAGCCAACTTTAATCTGCAAAAATGTGAATGTCATGTCAACTGCTATCTTCTGTCTTCCAGATTGCTTTTTTCTATTTCCCCTCATTACTATGCATGTTTCTGTTCCTAATTTCTCAACACCCGCTAAACCCTTGCGTGATTATGGCTGTAATATCTTGCTTGAGCGGATACCGATTAAAAAATATCATTAGCATTCTCAGGGGATTTTTTGTCATCCTTACAGTTAAAACAGATACGTTTTATGCGTGAACGCATATTATGATTATCGAGTTTTAGGTTGGTAGCATAAACAGATATAAACGTATCTTATTAAATGTAACAGACAGGGAATTTCTATTATGACTGATCACGGCTCATGAACAGACACAATAGACATTCATTGTCTGTTATATTTAACGATATATGTTTAAATAATAATCTGGTTCCCCAATACACTGTATATATATATATATATATATATATATATATATATATATATAAATGTGTGTGTGTGTGTGGTAGGGGAGAGACACTAGTAGGTAGCTAAGTAAAGTATATCGAAGATATTTTACTTTCAAACTCTGTGTTTCTGACCGGGAGGAATGGTAGCTTTTGAATTCGAAATTATTCTGAGTTACTCTGATTTTTTTTTTTTTGATCTTGCATTTTCTGTTCCTGAAATATATTGGCGCGTATGAAATTCCTACAAGCTTGTATTCCCTCCATGTTCGAGTATATGGATATCACATCGATACTCACAAGGAGTATATCATTTGGTAATCTAATCTATTCTTTGGAAAATTTGGAAGAAATAAGTTGTATCTTTCATATGCATGGGAATAGAGGACGTAGACAATAAACCCTGAGATTTTCTCTGTAAGATTTTCGATTAAAAAAAAATCTGACCGGGCGGATGGAACTTCATAATGTGTATCGGATCGTTCACCTTGTGTGGGTTTGTGTTAATGTTCTCAACTGAGAGGTTGATGTCTTTGTGATTGACTTCAGAAGTTTATGTAATTTGGAGATAGTGCAGAATGTAGCTGGTTTAAGTTTTTCCGGAACTAAGGTTTGACATCTGCCTGTATACTATCGTCTAAATTCTTAATTAGAGTGTAGAGTTATGATGCGAAATGTTTGGTGGTAACTTGCGATAGTTTTTTTTCAGAAGTATCTTGGTTGTTGAACTGAATTTCTGTTTCTACAGTATAACTGATTGTGTCCATAATGTTTATTCAACCATCATCGTCAGCTTGTTTGATGGTTATGTTTTTGTTTTTTTGGAGATATTTTATAGACTCGCAAGTTTGATCACTGCTTTTCTTGTTACTATGATCTATATACATTTATGCAGGTAGTTTCTGGAATTTTTGAAACATGGATCAATGTGGCTATTCGCTAATATGATTGGCTCCAATATGTTCATTTTTTTTAATCATTGGTGATAAATATTCGGTTGTTATTACTGTTTGTGAAGAAGTATTCCTTTAACTTTACAGAGAAAATTGTCCAAGGCATAACAAAATAAAGGGGGTTCAAATCTCTGGACGGGTAAAATGAATGTCTTTTGGATAATATCAATTTCCTGCTTACATTTTATACGTTCAAATGATTGCTTTGTACGGTCTCGTAGGGGTTGGCCTTGTTATTGTAATGGTGATATATAAGCAGTTTATTGTTGTCGATAGATTTCTATATATTGTTAAGATATTGCAAGAATTGGACATTTTGAAATTAATTATTTTTTGTGCATATTGCATTTGCCAAGATGTTTATTGCAAATGGTTTTTAGAGCAAAGAAAGTCACGGTATAATGTTTAATAGTGATTGAATTGTATAGAATAGTGCTTTTGAACGCCTGTACTGTTTGTAAGAGGTAGCTTTAAGAGCAATGTTTCATAGCTAAGAAGAAGCTGATTCATAGATCTGCTTCGCTATGGGATGTGTGCTTGCGGCACTGAAAACTGTTCCGCAATTTAAGTCCTTTAGGAATAATATTGAATTTTTGAAAGAACTTAAGAAGCGAATGTCCGATTTTGTTTGTCAAGATTTCTTCAAATTATTTAGCTGTTGTTTTCTAGCGTGGAATTGAGTTGATTCGAGAAAGCGTCCAAAACACGATAGTAATAAAAGATGGCTAACATATGCTTTATAGAATATTTAGTTATAATAGGCCCATGAAAGAAATTCGAGAAATATCAAAATGAAATGTATTGACAATAAGACTGGCAATATTTATGGCGTATTAGTAATCATTTGGAGGCACAGTGGAGTAATGGATAGCGGATTGGATTGAGGAATCGGAGAGCCGAGTTCGAATTCCAGTCGAATATTCGCTTACGTAATTATGTAATACCCTTGGGAAAGGTGTGAATCCTTTTCTTCTCCCTCCAGATATGGGTAAATAGCAGGACAGACTGGGTTCTATAGCCTGGGTTGGCAACTGATATAGGAGAAGAAAAACTCTGAATTCAAACCTGGAGTGGATCCCCGAGAGAGGAGGGACAGCACATTGTTCTACCATCCGGCAACTCCTGCAGCCGCGTTGGTACCAAACTGTATTGGTTTATCTTCTCCTCTGGACTCTGCTAACAAGGCCGTCTGGGCAGCCCTAGTTCTCTATATATCCCGCCCAGAATCGTAGCACACCGCGCTAATTCCTCGTCTCTTGAGATGGACGAATCCCAACGACGGGAGTAATCGTCTTGTAACGTTAATATTAACGGCGATTCTATTATTAATGGCGATTTTCTTTTCTAACAGTTCATTTAATTTAGGGTGAAATGTCAACATGTCTACTCTGCTATTATTATATCATTTTATCTTTTACTGCTGTTGTAAATGCTCAAATGATGTGGTTTCTCTTGTCTAGTACAATCTTTTTGTGATTCAGTACCGTTATTACATACAGTTCTTCCAGTTAACACAGGCCTTATATTATTGGACTCTTATCCTTATCATCATTGCCATATTTACAAGATGTCGGCCGTTGTAAGGTACGGCCTTCTTCCGGGAACTAGAATTTCGAACCAAAATCTTTAATTCGAAAACCGAGATAGATTGTTCTAGTTCAACTTGCCATGCCCCTTCCGGGTATCTCAGTTATTTTCTTTAATTCAACTCTCCAAATTGTTTGCAACGCCACAGCTGTAGCCTGGTATTGAACTCACAACTCTTTGGGTCTTATTTGAAGACACATGGCCTAGTGGATAAAAGCTTTGGTTAAATTCAGTGACTAGACGAAAAGAATTGTGAATAAAGTGGAGTCATTAACGTCTACATACTAAACATATGTCATTAAAAAGTTATTCATATCAACTGACTTTTTGTTAATTTAAACCATTATGGAAGGACAATACTGTACTAAAAAATAGTGTCTGAATAAATGGTAAATTTTTACATGCATTTTTTAAGAGTAAACATTATATAAACTATTCCCATTGGAAATCGAACCCTCATTGCTAATTGTTGAGAAAATCTCAATTGCTTTTATCGTCAGTATATAACTAAGGCGACATAAGCATGTCATGTGTCAGGATTTCATTTCCAAAGTTTTAGATATATAATCGCTTGTGTGTGTATTCTGCCTTTTAAGCCTATCGCTTCAGTAAATGCGATTATTTGGCAGTTTGCTTTGGCACGGTCGCACGCTGTCGAGAATATTACAGAATGGATCGCTGAATCCAGAAATAGGCAACATTGCCTTTCTAAAGTTAGACACTCAATTATAAAAGGAAATAACTTTGAATGAAAACAAATTATCACGCATTCTTTTGGTAACAACGAAGATGAGATCAAATCCAGATATACTGGATGTAGTAATAACATCTTTCTTTTTCACCAATATTCTCTCATATTCTTCAGAAAAATGTATGGGAAAACCTAACGATTGAAAATGCAAGTGAAAGATTTTTTTCCTAATACTACCTTAGCAGATTCTTCGAAAAAGTTTTCTTTGGAATATAGTCAGTTTTATTTTTTTTCGTCAGTCATTCTGATCTAACATTTAAAAGATCATTTGTCAAGATAGATGGTGTTATCGTTTCTATGCTGACTGGGAGAAGGGATTCTAAGAATAGGTAATTAGAGTCCGAATACACGCCACTAAGTGTAACATTTCACTCAGCAACACAAACACCAGAAAATTTATATCCAATTCTTTCGTTTAACAATTTAAGGATATTTTCATCTCACCTGAAACAAGGCGATAAAAGCAACCGAGATACCAGGGCTTACTGAATGGGGAACAAACAAATTAACCCATATCTGGGGGAGAAGAGGTGGTTTTATACGTTTCGCAATGATATTTCCGCGTAAGTAAATATAAAGAACACGACTGGAATGCGATTTCTAATTACGTGCCGTTATCTATTACACCGTCTGCAAATCCAAGCATACAGCACCTGTTTTTACCCAAAAGAACATCCATCTAACTACTCATCAGCGTATGATATAAAATAATAAGATTTTATGTGTCAAAAACCTTTTCAGATCATAAACGATCATGGCTCTCCAGGACTTCCTATCTTATGTGGATCTTTTCTGTTTTTCCCCTTTTCTAAGACACATCAATTTCCATTTAATCATCTGTTCACAGAAACTCGTTAGGTAAATGTTTCGCTGCCTTTTCTTATCTCTTACACTCAATACGCCCTGCGTGGCTTAAGTTTTCTAAGCCAGCTTTCTCATTATTCGTCCAAGGAATTTTAGCGGCCTTTTTTTATTATGTTTATAGTGTTCTTTTTGTTGCTATTTAAGACTTTGTTGTTTTCACTCGTTCCCTCCATGGACAGGGCAATCTTTAGACATGGATTAGAAGTTAACCGTATTAAAATTAAAATAGTAATATATATAACTTTATGGTGGAGAAGTATATTTTACATATATAATTTTCTAAGGTAATAGATTTTTATTTATCAGTCCGACAGATTTTTTTGATCATTTTAAATGCTATTTGCTGAAATATGTTGATCCAGAATCATTTTTAATGTAAATTGCAAATTAGTCTGAATATAAATTTATGATATTTTTTAAATAAGAATAAGTAAACTCACTTTAATTAAAAAAATGAATATTCACCAGTCAAAAATAAATCCTTTTTATTTTTACAATTTTAAAATTTTCTTATATTTTTCTTACATATATATATAAATAGCACCTATTTTAATTGCCATATATATATATATAGATATTTTTATTTTTACAAAATAGTTCACAATGTAAATTTACAGACCATTAATATTATAAATTAATTGATTCAAAATATGTTTTTTCGTTTTATATATATATATATATATATATATATATATATATATATATATATATAAATTGTGGATTCTCCCGTCGTATTCGACGTGTGAGGTTCAAGCAACTCAGTTCCTAAGAACCGACAGCCCAGACACAAGCGTATATGATTTGATTATAGTGGTGATAGCTTTGTGCAGAGGCAATCACATTTTTGAAGAGCCGAAAGGTTCCCAAACGACCCTACGTACGTCTTGAATTCAGAGTTGTCCTTCTCCTACACCCGCTGCCATCCAAGGCTATATAACCCAGTCTGTATTGCTATTTACCCATAGCTGGGGGAAGGAGAAGGGAATTAATACCTTTCCAAAGGGTACTAGCACGTAAATGAATATAATGGATTCGACAGGAAAACGAACTTGGCTCTCCAATTACGGAATCAGAGACCGCTAACCACTATTACACCGTGACTCCTTATGTAAAGGTCAGCCCATACTCAGCACCTGAAGACTGCAATGTGCATGAAACTCCGACGCATGATAGTAGTGAGGGATAATATATTTATATGTCCCGGAAAGGGGTGTATTTGTTCGAAGTAATAAAGTGGTTTTGGACTACTGTAACCGGGTAGGACAATCTAGCAGGCGACCGTAGGCAATAGGCGTCTTTGTACCTCCACGTCAGTCTGTATCTATGGCTGACACCAGTCAATCATATTACTGTGAGAGGGAAACCAGGTGTATGCATATTCATTACATCATATATATATATATATATATATATATATATATATATATATATATATATATATATGTGTGTGTGTGTGTATGTCTGATGTGTGTGTGTTCGAGTGCGTGCGTGCGTGCGCGTTTACGTGTTTGTACGCGTAGGTACAAATGTGTGTTTTCCTGTCATTAAAGCAACAAAGAGTTATCATGTGTAGATAAGTAAAAATAAATGACTGTCAGCCTAATATCGTCTGATGTCTATTATCTCCACAGTGTCCCGAATATTTGAAGGCAAAGAAAAATTCTATATAATATTAAGTTTGAAATGATGTATATCTCTACCTTTCACTATTGTGTCTGGTAATGTTGCAAATAATAGGAACAAATTTGAGGGAAGATCGGTGTTTCACGTGTTGTTAGAGAGGACGATGCGAGGCGAAATTTCCATTAGAGATTTGTCGCAAATCTTTTGTTGCCGGAAAATTTCCACGACTGTTCAAACACAAAAGAATGAAAGTCGAATATTTGTGAAATAATTCAGAGCTTAAAATATCACAAATTAGAACAATGAAAGTGGACACTAATTTGCTTGAAATCGTAAAATTAATGCGCACAAATATGTTGTAAGTTAAAAGCTATTTCTTATATAGCCATATAGGTATTCGCAGAATATTTCTAAAGTCGAAAGTTCTAGTTTCAAAGGTAAGATATTTCACATGGAATCGACCCTAGTCAAGTGAAAGTTTTTGATTCTTCCCAAATGGCCAGGATATGCAAGTATTTACCAAATAATGGCTGAGTTAGAAAGTACTTATAGGAGACATGTTTTTTGGAATTAAATTGCATTTAATAAAATTATACAGACGCACAGAATCCCGAGCGCGCGCACACACAGGCATACACAATGTCCATCTCTCCTAGTCTTTTAATATCTATCTATCTATCTATCTATCTATCTATCTATCTATCTATCTATCTATCTATCTATCTATCTATCTATCTATCTATCTATCTCATCGGTTCATATATATTTTTATCCCTTTTCCTATTTATCTTTGTATGTGTGTAATAATTCAGATATAAATGAAACTATATATAAAGTTCATATTAATAAAGTAATGAAAAGAGGAAGGCTTTTTATTTCGATCCCATTTGTTCCTTGATGAACTTTATCAGAGAAAATGAAGAAACTTTATTTAGAATCCTATATAACTTAATGTATAATGTTTGGCATTCAATTTTGAAATAGATAACACTCTTAATTATTCGAAGTTTTAACAAAAAGAAAAGAAAACTATATTGGATGCTAAGTGATACATCTTTGACATTTAATCACTGAGTTTGCAACACACGCACAGATACGCACATACACAGAGACACACATACACACACATATATATATGTGTGTGTATATATGTGTGTGTGTATATATATATATATATATATATATATATATATATATATATATATAACGAACTAATGAACTAATGAATTTATTTGCAATCCGACATTTTCTTATTACTTCAAGAATTATTATAGTGACTACTCTATATTTGCTTTAGACGCTCCGTCATGACCGTTGGCAGAACTTATTGCCGAATATTAAGGTGCTCATCCATATTTCCTTCCGTGTGAAATGAATCCTTTGTTTGCTTTGAAGCGACCTCTGCATCCACTACATGGTAGGCTAAGAGGGTTCAGGAGTTGGAGCGCTCTGACTTTTTTTTTTTTTTGGAGGGGGAGCTTTTTTCCTCTATTTCATTTGTCTTCTGGTCTTTTCGAAGGATGCTGTTCTTTTATTTACGCCGACTGTTCTTCTCCAATTGATTCTTTCTACAGCTTCCGTTTCCAAATTGAACGGATCGATTTCTATTCACAGCAAGGCGTTTTTTGAGATGATCCTGGAATCGACGATCTCGGACTCCACGTGGTCTCCTCCCAGACTTGAGCTCTGAGAAGAGGATTTCTTTTGGCAGGCGGATGTCTGGCATTCGGGAAAGGTGTCGAGTTGTGATGGTTTCTAGTCTTTCCGTCATTCCGCGAAGGAAGACGTCAATGGTTGTAATCCTGGCCTGACACTTGGTCCGCAGGATTAGACAAAGGTTCATTTGGTGGAATCTTTTAAGTTTTCGGATGTCTCTTTCGTAGAGTACCCAAGGCGTATATGAGAGTCGATGTTACAAAAGCTCGGTTGGCCATGAACTTGATGGTTTGATTAACAGGGGCTCAAATCATACACACAATTTAATAAATAAAAAGGGGTAGTCTGTTTCAAATGCTGAGTATACACTATAATATAAGAGACAGAGAGAGAGAGGGAGAGGATGGAAAAACGGTTATACAAAAATACAGTCTGATGAAATTAGAACTATATTTTATTTACAATTATTGTTGATTTCAAGGAAGTTATATGGATTGGGCGGTTGGTAGATATCACTATTTTAAGGTGAAAGTTGTTATTCTCTGAATACAAACAACGAATTCCGATAAAGATTCCATCGTTTAGAGACTAGATACACGCAATATTTATTTAACACCTTATTTTTGTTCATAAAAAAATTTACTTTACTTTCTAAATGTCCATTAAACTTTGTTTTATCTTCAATTGTAAAATCAATAAGTATCTTTTTATCAAATATACTTTTCATTTCTTCTGTTATCCAAACATTAAAAATCTGTCTTAGACAAAGTATTAGTGATTCAACTGCAAGCCACTAAAATTCCGAAAATGGAATTATATTTACATTAAATTGTTAAATAAACAAAATCTAGGCAGAATGTTGGTAGCACAAGCGAGAGTAAAAAAAGGGAACAATGTGTGAGACAATCATATGAGTTTTCATTTAGGCATTCGAGGGGATATCAGAAAGGAAAAGGAAACGAACTTAACTCAAAATCACCAAGCAAGTAAGTAGTTGTTAATCACCGCTACATTAGTTTTCCCTATGCACAGTTCTGGGACACGTAATGAGAACGGAAGGCTTGGGAAATCTGATACGCTCAGGGCGCAAAGAGGGAAAGAGGGACAAAGGAAAGCAACGAGTGACATACTTAACGCGATTAAACAAGTGGATGGCAGAACAGGTTCAGGGAGAAATAACAAAAGTCAAAGCTTATTGAGAGCTACAATGGAAAGGAGGAAATGGAGAGCCATGATCGTCTACGTTCTGAAGGGTCATGGCACATAAAAGAAGATGCAGGTTAAATGTTAAATTTTATGGACCTTCTTTTCTCATGATATGGCCCCAAATCTTCAGCTGTTGCTTTCTGATTGTAGATCCTATTCTTCTAAAATCTCCGTTCCTCATAGGCTTTTTCTTTATTTGACAGTATTGAAACCTCTATGTATCTCCAAATCTTTTTTCATCTGTGTGGATATCTTCCAGTATTAAATACTATGTAGGGAGATCAATCAAAATGTGTCGGTTCAACATTCTTTTTTTTTTAACTTCCAACGACTTTTTTCTATAACTTAAAATTTGTTTTCTGGGGTACATATTTCTCTATTACTATCCACCTTTAAATTGTCTGTCGTTTTGGTACGGAACTAACCAGATAATTAAATTTTTGTACTTGCTTTGATGTGCGCACAATTTAACTCAGGTATTGGACTCTCTCTTTTGCGGACAACAATAATTTGTGTTTTCTTACATTTGCTACACTGTTATCAGAACAGTCATTAATTATTATCGATATGAAATCTAAAACAAGAGGAGGATTTATTTATACATTTCCTGCCCCATTTATAGTGTGAAGGGAGATAAATAAACTAAAATTAATAATTCATGAGTGATAACTACGGGTAGTCGTTTTAATAATCTAAACAAATATATATTTGCATCTAGACTAAATTTCCAAGCAATTTCAATCGTTTAATTAATCAGTTGATTTGCTTTTAAGTTTCTTAGATTGCAGTCTAATTTGTCCAAGATTTTCAAATGAGGCACTCAAATACAGATGTCATATAAGTGATCATCTTGCTTCGATTTGGTATTGAAATAGCATTTATTTTGCTACATATGTCGAGTGTTGTTAATATAATTCTTCCGGGAGATTATTTACATTTCACTTTTTTATGAAAAGCGGTTTATATAATTCCAGAACTAATCATTGAATGAAAAATGTCAAACAACTTCTAAAAAAATATAAATGGAATGAATTAATTGACGGGCCATTATCCTCTATTTTACTTCTGTAATTATTTATCTCCACCGTATTGAATCTCAATTGATTCTTTCAAGACATTTATTTCATTAGATCTCAATTTTCAAACATTCTAACTACTGCCGTCATTTTTTACGACACGGGTACACTCTTATTACTAATACTACTGCGAGTACAACTACTACTACTAATAATAATAATAAGAATAAAAATAATACTGAAGATGATGCAGATGCCATCATAATAAAGTGGTCTTCTGTATAGGCCTATGTAGGAATTATAAATTTTAAGTCGACGATAAATGCCCCCGCCACAAGCCAGAGATAATGACCAAGAACGACCAAGCCAAAAGCTCTTGTGGGATTTCAACATCCAAACAGACCGTGAACTCGAGGCCACCAAACCAGACATTACCGTCGTTAAAAGTAGGTTTCGCATATGTGTAGCACAGCGTCATTAGGGTGGCGTCTGCTTCTTACAGTTAAATAATAATAATAATAATAATAATAATAATAATGACAAAAGGGAGGATTATTACTATAAGTAGTAGGAGTAGTAGTAGTAGCAGTAGTAGTAGTAGTAGTAATTGTAGTAATACTAGTAGTAGTAGTAATAGAATGTGAGAAAAAATAAAATAATCATTGGTAAATTTAATTATTCGTAGAAAAATCTATGAAAATTAACTATACTTTAGTGCCCGCATATATATATATATATATATATATATATATATATATATATATATATATATATATATATATATGTAAAAGGCTCAAACACTAATATTCCATGATTATAATTTATTACATGGAATATTAATGTTTGAGCCTTTTATATTATATTCTTACGCTGTTCTGGATATTGTGTTCTGCCTGGATTCTATCCTCTTGGGAATATATATATATATATATATATATATATATATATATATATATATATATATATAGATAGATAGATAGATAGATACTGACCTTTGTATTATCAATATATGTGTGTGTGTGTGTGCGTGTATTTCTATCAGTATATACATATATATATATATATATATATATATATATATATATATATTTATATGTATATGTATATGTGTGTTTGTGTATGGATGTGTGTGTGATAACACACACACACACACACACACACACACATATATATATATATATATATATATATATATCTGTTTGTGTGTGTGTAAATTTTTGTCTGTAGAGATGTATGCAGTAGTGACTGCCGGAAACTTATAGAGTAAGCGACTGAACAAGGAGAGATTACCTGGGGAGAATACTTTCCTCGCTCTTATATTCAGTCAAACTCGCCCCCGCCTGTTTTTTTTGTTTTTTTTTGTATTTCTTGTTTTTTGCTTGGCCTTAAATCCCATTCGTTCAATTCTTAGAACGTCGGCTTAAAATAGGAATTACTTTATAGTTTGTACGTTAGAGCGCACTTATCATCCTTTCTCTTTTTTTCATCCATCTCGCGTTCGGCAATCTCGAATCAACTTGGCCATCATTGGAGAGATGTGATCAGAATAAGTTAGCAATTTAGTAGTCATGGCCTGAGATTGTTCTCCCACTGCTGGCCAACAAGATGAGCCTCCAATTAATCTATCCGTCCGAAAGGCTTTTCTCCTATCAGACTAGTTGGTTACAAAAGCGAAGATAGCTGCTGGAGGCGGGAAAAAACAGATTCTGCTGACCATTTAACAACCTTTGTTTATTTCTGAGTTGAGTCGTTGAGAAAAGTCGGAAAATAAGAGATAAAACAAAGTGTATATATATGTCTGCTAAGTTGCGGGTCCTTTTACAGAGAGTGAGTTGAAAATAAGGCTGTTTGAAGATATGTTATGAGATGGAGCAACCAAGCTACACAATTAAATTAACTAAATCATATTTTTTGTTAGCAAGAAAAACTGAAGCAGAGATAAGAGAAAATATGTGTATTATACGAAAGAGCAATTATTCAGTAAATAATAGAATAGTGGAACTATATATATATTTAAATAATTTCACCCCAAGGAAGGCAATAAAGCCACTACGATTCAGGGGTTTTCTGAGTGTTAGAAAGTATGAGAAAAATACATAATAAAGAGAGAGAACAGTAAAAGAAGAGGAATTATGAATAAAGAATATGACGAATGGGATTTAATTTAAATTTTGGAAAACCAAAGTTAATTTGGAAGCAAGCAGCTAGAAGAAATTTCCACAGGCGAAAAATTAGACAGAAGGAACTGTTAACATAGAACTTACAATTACATCTCGATATTTCAACTGCAACATGATGAGACCTTATTGCCAATCTTGTACTGCGCTAGAATTCATAAAATTTCATCAGAATAATTACCATGAAATTATTTCTAGAAAAGCCAAAGTGAAACTACATTAAGGCGGTGGAAGAGTGGCCAATGCTTAAATGCCAAGTCACATTAATAACATTGCATATTCTTTGGATTTTATCAAGAATATCTAAGTATATAGCAGAACCACCAGAACATATATGTCAGTAATATTAAAAGCCTTGGGCAAAGTAATAATAAAAGATATGGCAAATGGTAGACTTATAACTTTTCTTATTATAAGTGTCCATTTTGTTTTTATTTGCGTCGTTGCCCACATTTTAATTTCATGGTATTCTCAGAATCCTTCTGTAGAACCATATTTCTATCTTCTAAATGATCTTCCTCTGTGCTGGGATGGTTCATCATTCACTGACATATACGAGAACTCATATAAGAGTTAAATAATCTTTTCTTTGTTTCAAACGAAATGTTCTTGCTTCATAATACTTTCCTTAGTTTTTGCGAGTCATCTTTCGCTATTTCAATGACCATTTCGCTCCTCGGTCAAAACACTTCCCAGATATTTAAAATGGTGTGCTCGCTTGATTTTGTAATGGTTGGGCCATTCCTTTTGCTGACGTCATGATTTTTGTATTCTTGTAATTTATGTTTAGTCCTAATAGTCCAACCAACGTTGAATTAATGTTACAATAAACTTGCATAATACGCACTTATTTAGAAGTGCGTATTATGCACATGATATTTTTTAGCACTTTTGTGTCCCAAATGATGATCGTTAATACAATAGTAAAAATGACATACCTAAATAATAATTTAAAAATGACATACCTAAATAATAATTTAAAAATTCAATTATAAATATATGAAAATGGAATTTGTCCAGGAAATGTTGTTTAAAATTCAATAGTTTAATTCGTAAGAAACAAATAAACTGATGCTGGAATAATATGCAATACCAATATTTCTAGATGGAAGAAAATGCTACACAGTCCTCTTAGAGATGTACAGGGGATTGGAAGTAGCAGAGATGCGATTTTTCATGAGTAATCTGTGAATACCATGAAGGGAACATTTGAGAAATAAGGAAGTCTGAAGGAATTACAATAACACTAAGAACTGTAAAGAGATATTTGACATTTCTGTGAAACATGATAAGGAAAGAGAGCTGGGAAAATATGACTTTCACAGAAAATCCTGACGACAAGAATATCAGTGAAACAACTAGTAACTTACTTAATAACATGTGTAAATGGATAGCAATACAGATTGTGAGAAGGACCGTCAAAAGCCAAAAAAGGTATGATAACTACAAAGAATAGGAAGTTGTGGGGAGCTACGATCGTTCGATCCAAGCGGAATAAGAACAAGTGTTTCTGTTCGTGAATGACGGTTATGGAGACATTAAGTTTTGATTTATCAGCACGAAAGCAAATGATTGTCCAACCTTCCTGTATATAACACTTGTAGAAAAACTTTTAGAAAGGTTTTAGTTTAATTTTTTTTATAGTTTTCTCTTTGTTTCTCTCACCTTAAGGCTCTTTTATTTTCTACCAGGAAACGCATATATTGGACTGCACTGATTAGAAACTGAAGTTGGACGATTCCATTTAGGAGATTGACTTCCAGCAGGATATTATTCGCAGGTGTAATTGACTTTACGCAAAGATGTGGTTATACCTCGCGGGGAGTTTTTGCTCGGCTTTTTTCGCCATTATGGCGAATTTCCGTTCAAATGTGTGCGCATGCACACAATATACTTCTTCGGTCGAATCGGCGGGAAATTGCTATCAGACGGTACGCACAACAGAAATTAAAGGAAAAAATAGGAATCAGAATTTTGTAGATAAACTACTCCAAATAGTATGAATGCATGAAAAAAAAAAAAAGGATATATACTTTGGTCGCTGAACTATTACAATATTACAAAATAGATGAATAACAAAATGAGCTATCTATTTTGTTTAACAGCTAAAAGACATATAAATTGTGACCAGAAAATTATAACATTACACACACACACACATATATATATATATATATATATATATATATATATATATATATATATATATTGGCACTCGCTTGTAAAAACCTTGGGTATTTCGGCTTGTAGTAGAAAAACAACAGTATCTAATATATATATATATATATATATATATATATATATATATATATATATATATAATATTAGGTTTCTTCTAATTCGTGTATTGAGGACGTAGTTGCTTTTACTCGTTTTGGTGGTTTCATTCTTTGGACACTGAGCTTGAACTCTGGACGATTGATTTCGCTTCAATTACATGTTCTTGGTTATTTCTTTTTTTTTATTCCTCATTTTTCAATGGGGACTGCTTTTTTTTTCTACTACAAGCCGAAATACCCAAGGTTTTTACAAGCGAGTACCAATATATATATATATATATATATATATATATATATATATATATATATATATA
>OZ010595.1:96968789-97058789 GCA_963932145.1 Acanthosepion lycidas
AAAATGTTTCAATACAAAGTAGAGATTAATATTATTTCTTATATGAGATTAAAACAAAACATGTTAAAAATAGCTTTCAGAATTCAAATTGTTCCTTCTCAGCCGATGGTAAATAACAAAATTATTTTAAAATTTCAAAAGCAGATAATAATCAGGATTAAAATAAAGCTTGTGGATTTACACCGATTAACCAATTAGGTGTCAGGCTACCTCTAATTTAAAAAAAAAAGAACTGCCTACGAGGACCAGCAAACCTACCAGGATTGAAATTGCAAGGATTAGCAAGGTTATCATTGATTGAGTTAACAATCAGATTAAACGGCGACTGATACTTATACAATGGACTGGTACCACATATGTCATCAATTGGTTCAAAAGGACTAATAAGATTAACAGTTCTTTAATCCAGTTTGACATTGTGGACCGTTATCTATCGATTTCCAAGGAAATATTCACCTTAACTTTTGAGATTGCCAAAGAATATTCCAATATTTTCTAAGATGAACTGGTTATAATAATGAATTGCAGAAGATCTGTTCTTATTTACAGTAATGAACAGTGGGTTGAAAAAAATTCTGATGATCACTTTGATATTTCTATGGGATCATTAGATGCTGTACAGTCTTCTGACCTGGTGAGCTAGTTTATTATATATACTCTGAGTATTTATGATAATGTTAATATTGATTATATAAGCATATATAGAGACGATGGCCTTATGTTAGAGAATTAAAAAGCCTAAATCTTAAAGTTAAAATCACTACTAATGTTAAACTGTAAATTTTCTGGATGTTACTCTTGTCAATGATGTATCCCAACCATATATGTTTGGCAACCCAATATATATTCACGCAGAATTTAACCAAACTCCATCTGTAATATATATATCCTCTTCTATAGAATATAGGATTAGCAATATTTCGTTTAAAAAAGATGTTTTCAATAAATATAGTAACGTTTATAATTATGCCTTATAAAATAATGTTTAGAAGTACACAGAAATCGAGTTTAGACAACATGATAATATTTATCGAAGAAAAAAGAATACGAAAAGAAAAATCATTTGGTATATGCTCCCATTTAACCAAATGGTTAGTACTAAGTTATGACAGAAGATCGTCCAATTAATTGATAAGCATTTCGCCATAATTAATCCACTCAGTAAAATATTTAACACAAACACTAAAACAAGAAAATCCGACTGTGGAAAAATTTTATATAGGGAGTACTAATAATTCTTTTAAAAATAGGTGGTACCAATATATGCTATGTTTAACCAATATCACATTTATTAAAAGAGAACATATCATTCCAAATATTTTTGTAATTTAAAAATGCTTAAAAATACACACACAGTTAAATGGAATTTTAAAAAAAGCTAGAACTTGTAAATCCTTAAATGAACCTTGCTTCTTATGCTTACACGAGAAATTAGAAATTAGTTTGATTTGCTGATAAATATTCTCTATTGAATCAAATAAGTGAATTATCTGTAAATTGTAGACATAGGTTACATTTCATCTTAGAATAAGTTTAAACTATAAATGTGGTAGCCAGGTCATAATTAGGAAGTAAATTGCGAAGCAACTTCTATGAATGATTGATTAATTTTTTTGATTTGAATTTAATGTTTGTATTGCTGTTTAGTCACCAGTATAATCTTCTTGTATGAATATTACACATTTGTTTTTATTTGTCAACAATTAACTTGGATTTACTAGTATCTTAAATTTATCAACTTTAAAATATGTTAGAATTCGCTAAACGTTTGGTTGTCTTCCTATCCACATCTTAGCTTATTATAAAATTGAATAAGTTATTTTTGTTTCATAATTATGATACTTGTTTGCTATCCGCCTGTAATTTGTAATAATCCTTTGTAGGCCACAAATGACCTTGTCTAGGATTATATTGAGAATCACATTTTACCATGATAAAAATCCACGCTTTTTGAATTTAGCGTTTGTTTGACAAGTAATTTGTGGATCAGGGAAGACCCACAAGCCTCATTTTAATTTTGAGTTGTTGTTATCTGCTTTTGAATTTTTCAAATAATTTTCTACTTGCCAGTTATCTAACATCGCCATAGGAGGCAATAATTTGAGTTCTGAAACACGAAAGATATTGTTTAGCGATTTTTAACATGATTTTGTCATAATTCTGTATAATATATATATATATATATATATATATATATATATATATATATATATATATATATATATATATATATATATATCGACAGAGAGTGATGACTTGTGAACTGTGTGAGATATTTAAGTGTTTTTACACTTGTAAATAAGCTATCAATTCAAGTTAATCAACAGCACAATGTTTGAAATAATATTTTCCCCAGAGATTAGACTGACAATATATGCAATGTCTACACATTTGGAAATACACACACACACACACCCACAAAAGCAAAAACACACACAGGCAAACACACACACACACACACATATATATATATATATACACATACACACACATGCATACACACATGCATACATACAGTTTTGGATATATATATATATATATATATATATATATATATACACTCACACTCATACATACACATACACACATATACATACATACATGTTTATATAATAATAATAATAATAATAATAATAATAATAATAATAATAATAATAATAATATAAGCAGCTATACTCGTCCGGCAAAACCTGAGGTGTTTTAGCTTGTAAATGAACTAACCAATACCCAAGGTAGAAAAAACGTAGACAAAAGAAAGAACTAAGAGCATGTACTTCTGGCGAAAATAATCGTCTAGAATCAAAGTTCAGCGTCCAAAGAAAAAAAAAGAAACTCCGACACGAGTAAAATAAAAATAAAAATAACTAAGCAAAGTGCTCAATACGCTAAGTATAGCAAACTATAGCTGTTTATCTGGCTCTTTAGAATTATATATATATATATATATATATATATATATATATATATATATATATATATATATATATATATATATATATAATAAATGTATAGTTTGAATGTATGATGTATTTATGGGTAACATACTCTGTATCACAGATACAGCGTATGTAAATTTAAAAGTTGATATTGAAGCTAACATACAGCGGAGACAGTCTGTTTCATGTGTCAACTCAATCATCAGTCGTTCAAGGATAAAACAGACCCTTAAGTTTCGCTGTTGATCTGAGTGTATACTTTTTATACAAACACACACGTATGAGTATTTCGGTGTATGTGTGTCCATGAATTTCTGAGTATTTTCATATAGACTTTTTGATTGTTTTTTTAGCTGAATCAAAAACTCCCAGTGTGAATTGTTGTTATAGCGATTTTCTTATGACGGCTTAGATGTGACACTGGGCCGAAAGTATGGGGCATCCAGTGAGTATTGAACTATCTACTCAGTCGTAATTTATCTAGTTATGACAAGCTTTCTAACCATTACACCACGTCCAGGTGCACGAAATTATTGGGATTATATGAAGAATAAAATAATTTGTAGCTAAGAGGGGAAAAGAAATTATTTAAAAATAAACTTAAATTATATAGATATAGTTACGTTTAAAAATACTATTCCGACTAAATATATAAAAAAATATATTTAAAAATTAAGATATATTTAAATAAAATGAAAGTAAGTCATTTTTAGACAATTTATATTAAAATAAGTAAAATTATATTTCAAAATAATATTTAATATAAAATCAGAATTTTATATTAAAGAATAAAAAAATATTTCGAAATAAATATATAAGATAAAATAAATTATATATATATACAAATATAAAAAAAAAATAAATAAATAATTTTAACTTTAAAGATAAGTTAAATGAAAAATTAAATGAAAAGTAGCTTAAAAGATATTAAATATGGTGTAAAAAATGGAAATATATGAATTCGAATTTTTATACATTCGACATTTGAAGATTTAGAGAAATGTAGTATCTATTAAGTAGGTGCAAAAATAATGACGTAATAATGTGGTTTTTGTCGTTAAAAATACGTTAAAAAACGACATTATTACGTCATTATTTTTGCACCAATCTAATAATAAAGTAAAATCTATATTACGGAAATTTGAATTTGTTTTTAGATATGTATGTATATATTTATTGCACTTTTCTACTTATTTCATACCCTCTTGCCATCACTTCTCGCTTAGGTAAAAGCGTTTCAGATTTATGTTAAGTAAAACCGTGTTCCTACAGTCTTCGTCATATACTCACCCCTAATCTTGTACTTGCCATTTGCCTGTCGCTATTGTGATGTCCCCCCGGTGTTGCTGCGCCAAATGTGACATCTGGATGGCTGCGTCCGTCGTGCTATCCTGTCCTGTGACGACCAACTGGCTTGGTATTGGTCGCGGCACCAAATGTGACGTTCCAACCTTTTGGTGATTCGGATGGGAATCTGGTTAGATTCGGTATCAGCCTTGTCGTTCCCAGCTCGCTTCTAACGTCTGGTTACCAAAGTAACTGTTTTGTTTTCCAGTCCAACCTACCCACGTTGTGAATTGATCTTAGGCAGACGGGCCGTAATGCAAGCTGAGTTCGAACAAGGGCAATATCGCACAAGTAGATGTAAAAGAAAATAAAATAATAACTCCAAAAGTTCAAATGTGTTAAAAAATAGGATAACAATATTTTATATATGGTTGCTGGATACAGGACTGCGTCTACTTCCCAACCCGCTATATGGATTCGGGACACTTTGTTCTTGTTAGGCGAGTCTTAATATCTTAAGTTGTTTGTTCTTTTAAGAAACTGGTTCTTAGTGTGTCTTCCGGCGATATTTGGAAAACTTGTTTTGGTGGTATGAGTCTAAGTCGTTCTTCAAAAATAAATTGTTCTTGATTCAAAGATGAGTTCGGAATTGCGTGAATCTTAGTCAGCTTCTGTGAGCCGGGTGCATCTTCAACTGCGAACTTCGAACTTAACTCAACTGCCTCCCAACTGGAAATCGAATTGAACTGAACTTCGCTCGCTGCGACTTTGCTTATATGGACGCCGACCAAAACCGGGGTGGGCTTGTTGGAGTTTGAAGTTGTTTGATAATTATCAACCCACAATCCACTTATTTGGTTTTGGTCAGGAAAATTTTATTATTTTCCATTTTTGGAAGTCTTCTCGTCCTCCCACCTTCTTCTGTTCTCATATTGGTATCTCACCATACTCTCAGAGGGTGTCAACGGGTTTCCCCTCTCTCTCACAGTGGCATCTCACACCTATCCCTTCAATGGGTGCCAACAGGCCTCCCCTCCTGCTTCACATGATTATCTCCGCCTGGCTCTCGTTATCATTCAGCCAATGGGCGCTCAGCAGCGTGGGTGTGGCCAGACTAGCCTCGATTTAAAAATCTTGCTCCAAGAAAAACAAAAATTGACCTTTTTTTTTACTTTTCCTATTCCTTCTTCTCTTCGAGGAGACCTCACACCCTAGACTTCTTATCTTTAACCATATTACCTGACATTCGTCAATTAGCTTTTCTCCAGCATCAAGTGGATGGCCATTTATACGTATTTGCATTCTTGGTGCCAATTTCTGATCCAATAAAATAATTTCGCCACCACAGCCAGTTTTCGAGACAAAACAGATGCCTTTTTCGAAATGATATCTGCCCATAGACAAAGGCTTAACCTTTCCTTCATGGTGGTCAGCGGACACTTTTGTTTTTGTAATTTTGTGACATAGTTAATTTTTGTCTATTTAGAATTCTGTCTCTGAGTTTATTTGGGCAACCTGGAATTCGTCAATTAGCTTTTCGCCATCACCAAGCGGGTGGCCCATTAGACGTTTTCGAATTCTGGCGCTATCTATTCCCGATAAAATAAATTCGCCACCATGGCCAGGTTTCGACACAAAACAGATGTCTTTTCTCTCAATGATTTCTACATATAGACAAAGGCTTAACCTTTCCTTCATGGTGGTCAGCGGACACTTTTGTTTTTGTCATTTTGCGACACAGTTAATTTTTATCTATTTAGAATTCTGTCTCTAAGGTTATTTGGCCAACCTGGAATTTCCACCCGCCCCGTAACCTAAATCTTACCACTTTTCCTAGTCAGAAAAATGACACCGCTTTGTGTCCTTTTCGTGATGGCTTCTTATCACCTAAATTTAATTCTCGCCGTTCCTTTTTTTTTCTTTTTCTTTTCTTCTTTCTCCCTTTTAACAAGCCAAATAGTATCACACTATATTTCGACATTAATTTTGTATGAAATGGCGGTAGGGAATGTCAGCTCCTCGTTATGATACCCATTTAATTAATGAGACTTTTAGTACACGTAATCGAGCGAAATTGTAACGGGTTTTAATGACCCCCTCATCCCGGCTTTGACATGATGTTTTCGAATCTTGGAAAATTTCTACTCTTTTGATTGCTTGGAAACATATTTAGTAATTGTCTATTTTGAGTGGCATTTGGGATGTGTATTGCTTGAAAAACAATAAAAGCATATCTAGAAAGACATCTTGCTATAATTTTATTTTGCCATCGCTTAATCTGTGATTGAATTTCTCAATTGATGAACCTTATTTATAGTTGAAAGTTGTTCCGATTTTAAAATAAGCCTCATGATTGTGCTCTAATATATCACTATAATAGATATACAAGTAATTGTTAATTATTTATAACAATTTAAATAATCTCTTATTTAATTCTATATGAATGTTAATTAGAAAAACTGGTTTTTCAGGGGTTTTCTTATAACCAGGCCTTGTGATCGAATGTTCAATATCAATGACCCCATCTTACGTACACACATCTTCCATCCACCCACCTTCAAACATCAAACAGATACCCATATCAATATGCCGCAGACTATCTGAGAACACATCTGACATACACATTTTCAATAGCATACCCATTTTCAATAAAAAAGCACCATACGGCGAAACACTAAAAGCAAGTGGTTACACACAACAACTACAATATATGCCTCCACAGCAAAAACGCAAAAACAGAAAGAGAAATATTATCTGGTTTGACCCACCATACAACAAAACCATCAAAACGAACATAGGCAAGACATTCCTAGACTTAACATAAACGCACTTCACTGAAACAAACCGATTAGCAAAAATATTCAACAAAAATAACGTAAAAATCAGTTACAGCTGCGCAAAAAGTATAACAGAAATAATGAACAGCCACAACAAAAAAATGACAACCTAAAAAATGAAACCAAGGATCCAAAATGCAACTGCAGAAATAGAACAACATG
Source organism: Acanthosepion lycidas (assembly GCA_963932145.1). Classification (NCBI taxonomy): domain Eukaryota; kingdom Metazoa; phylum Mollusca; class Cephalopoda; order Sepiida; family Sepiidae; genus Acanthosepion; species Acanthosepion lycidas. Next base: position 96,976,012 of record OZ010595.1, read on the forward strand.
TCCTCTCCAGAGAAAATTGCCAACTTACGAACACAATTTACAAAGCCAAGGTAAGTGCAAACAACAGCATAATGTACTACATCGGTGCCACTGAGGGTCCATTCAAGAAAAGAAATAACAATCACAACCTTTCACTCACCAACAGGAAATACTCGAACAGCAATACGCTATCCACATACATAACGGCAGCAAAAAGACAGAAATATCACACCAACAATAAGCTGGAAAGTATTGAAAAAAGCTCCTGCCTACAGCAACATTACAAAAAAATGCCTACTTTGCCTATACGAAAAAATAGCAATTATATCCCACACCCCGCAAAAGAATTAACTAAACAAAAAACCAGAGATAATCACCAAATGTAGACATGAGAATAAGTACCTATTATCCGAATTTATACCAAACGGATAAAAAAAAAAACACCAACGATCACTCTTTAGTTCAAGCTACCATCACAATAATTATTATCATTGCACCACCATTAGTAATCACTTTTACCACTTTACAATAACTATTAACTACTAGTATAATCATTACCACCAACACCCAACACCATTAATACCACATCGCATCTACTATTAACATATAAATCCACTATAATTATTAACGTAAATTACTCCCGCCACATATTTAATACCACCAAATAAAAACCAATAAGATCAGAGATAATTTCCAAATGTAGGCATGAGAATAAATACCAATTATCAGAATTTATACCAAAATAAATAAATATATAAAATAAAATAAAATAAAACACCAACAATCACTTTTTAGTTCAAGCTACCACCACAATAATTACATTCATTGTTTTATCATTCTCTCTCTACCATTACTAATCACATCTACCAATTTCCAATAACTATTAGCTAATTATATTATCATTGCCACCAATCCCCTTACATTATTATCACATCACATCTATAAACCCGCTGTAATTATTAACGTAAACTACCCCCTCCCCCAGCATATTTAATACCACCATAAAATAACCAATAAGGATTACAAACCAAAATTTCTACCAGTTACATATATACAGTCATCAAAAACAAGCAAATAACCAGGTTTAACATAATAACAAATAACCTTTTAAAAAATTAAACTGAATAGCAATTTTTACCTATCATAATTTTACACAGACCTCACCACACCTATATACGTGCATGCGAGGAAATATTATTCAGCGAAAAATAGACTAATGCTCTGATTACTGACATGTACACATTCACAAGACATACACGATAAATTTTCGCCACACTTCCGATCTTTGAATTTCAACATACAAATGCGTATGTATAGAGACAACACCATCCATATACATGCATATGTCAAATACCATTCTGTTCATATATGTTTATATCAGTATGAGGCACGGCGGAAGAGCGAGTGTGTATGTATGTCTGCGTACCTCATCGGGTCTACGGACATGCATCTATGTTTGCGTTAGCATGAGTGACATCACGACGACGATCCCCCCATTCCCATAATAACAGGAATACACGCAATCTACATAAATTAAAAAAAAATGAATCAGTTTATCTGACAAAGGCAAAAGCGTGAAATCCAGGGTCACAAACTCACATCAATCCAAATATATATATATATATATATATATATATATATATATATATATATATATATATATATATATATATATATATATTTGTATGTATTTATGTATATATGTATATGTACACACGTATTTCTATTTTACGCTGTTTTTGGGGTGGCGGCCGGGCTTTTCATTTATTTTACAGATATTGATGGTCTTCGATTTGTGTTTTCGTGCCGTCTCTAATGATGTAATTATTCATATTTTTATTTTCATATTCCTTATTATTCCACCCACTCAAACATTCCTTCATTACTGCTTAAATTCTTATACAAAACCCCTGTTTTTTCTTTGATTCATCGACAACTATTTCACTTTATTTGAATTCTTTCCTACATTCCTTTCTTCACCATCCAATTTGCTGCAGCTACTTTTAAATTGATTTCCTTTATATTTTGCATTTTTTACGGTCATATCTTGTCACTTTATTCTTTTTTTTTCTCTTAATATTATTCTGTTTTTTTTTCTCATTCTTCTTAAACATTATTTTTCTTTATATTTTTAGATTCCATTATTTCATTGTTTTCTTTTTTTTCCTCAAGTGCGATTGGCTCCTTAAGAAGATCGTAACATCCACTCTGCCTTGCTATGCAAACCAAAATCATACAACTATCTGGAGGACCACCAACTGACTGATCGGAAGTAAATGGAAATTAGGAAAAAAATATAAAATCGTTGAGGAAATATAAACGAAAGGGAAGTGTTTAAAAAATATGGAGAACATTGCAATCGAAATCTGGAAATTATAATTAAAGACAGACAGCTGAACGGTTTGACAGACTGGCTTTAAGTGTCCTCATTTTGATTTGTTGTTTTATAATTGCATATTCTTCAGTTTTTGTCACATCTCTCTAACTGATATCGACAGGATTATTAATGAAGAGGGTCGTCATTGATTTGAATTTTTAGTAAAATTCGTGAAAGTATTTCATAATTATTGTTTACGAAGAAGCAACAACAAAGAAAAAAATGCCTACTTATAATTTCAGATGTTTTCCCATCTTCTTAATGAGGGTTTTTAAGTAATATTTATGCATTTAAAATGTTTATAGTCTTCAAAAATCGTTTCTTAGTTAAGGCTTAATAATCAGTAAAAATGAAAGTCTGCTCTTTGGTGATGACCATTCTGGAAACATTGGCCATAAGCAAAGGGATGAAAACCTCATTCAAGAAACACCGATTATAAGTTAGAATTATTTTTTTTTTAAATTTAAATTTATTGACAGTTAATATAATTAATAAGATTTTAAATTAGATAGAAAATGCAAACATTTGCTTGGCAATATCGATCAGTCATAATCAAGCAATTTAGTAATTATCAATGTGTATTATTTTTATATTTCATCTCACATCTGTAGTGAGAAGTGATTGAATCAACTGTATTACTGATTCCTTACCTTAGTCGTTTTAATAAGCTATATAAATGAAATATTTTTCTGCATGTAGACGAAATTATTTCCTGTGGAAAATGAAAGTTATAATTAATTAGTTCTTTCAATTGCAGTCTTATTTGTTCAAACCTTTAAAGTGTTGTAGCATACCTATCTTCGATAATGGGTTTATTCCCATTGACATAATTACAGTAGTAATACTGTATGAAGGTATGCAGTCGGAGATTCGTCTTCAGCTGTGCGGGTTAAAATCTCTCACTCCGGACAGAGAGGACCCCCAGACGAGGCTATATCGAAGAGCAGAGTCTCTTCTCAGAAAACAGTTACCCGACCCCGTTTTATACAGGGTCTACGGGGAATTATTGGCCGAGCCCAAGGGCTCGGATACCACACAGTAAATTCAGCCTTGAGCCACATCTGACCGCGTGGGGCGGTTGGTAGATATCCCGCTTTTGGAGATTCATTGCATAATTCACTTGACTCACTTCTATCAGTAGACTACTTCTACGCGCCGATGGCGAATCTTATATGCGTTGTTCTTGTCCTATGTCCAATGAATTATAGTTCATTACTAACCTTCGTGTGATTATTCTGTTCAGTAACCTTCATTCAGTTACAACATCATGTGAGGCACTCAGATACTATTGTATATTCATTTCTACTTGGTCTTGCAATAGCTTTTGTCTTCGCCGTTTAGGCCGTTATGTTGCTAATCTTTTTTTCTGAGAAATAATATTATTTCACTGTTATATTAAACACAAAATTATTTCAATATGAAAAGATGTTAAGCAAAAAGCAATTTCCATAATACCAAGAATAAATAATGAAGCATAGACTAAAAATATAAAGGAAATGGATTAAGAGCTAAATATATAAAGGATATGGATTAAGAGCTAAATATATAAAGGGAATGGATTACTCTATTTATATTATTCGGAATATTGTCCTTATCCTTTTTTCGCCATTTTTATCACAACGTTTCGGTCACTGTACGCTCCGGCCTTGTTCGGTTGCTTGGAATGTCAAACTGAACCCTTTATTTCGCTCTCTGAGGTAGAGTGTTTTAGTTCCACGTGCCATGTCTAATGTATGTCAGTTGTCTTCTGTTAATTCCCCTCTCAAATTTCTCAACCGCCTTAACCAGGTTACGCTCTTTGGGTTTTGTCACTGGATCTAACTAACGCCTTTATCCACTGTGCCATGTGTCCTTGACGACATTCCAACAATCAAGAATTTCATACACATATGCCCTCAAGGACACATGACACAGTGGATAAAGATGTTAGTTAGATCCAGTGACAGGACTGAGTTCGATACCTGGTTAAGACGGTGGAGACCTTGGAGAGGGGAATTAACAGGTGATAACTGATAACTGACATCCATTAAACATGGCACGTGGAACAAGAACAGTCTACCCCAGTGAGTGAACTAAAGGTTTCAGATATTCCAACCAACTGAAGAAGGCTGGAGCGTACAATGGCCAAATCGTTGTAATAAATATGGCGACAAAGGTGAGGACAATAGTTCGAATAATGTAAATAGTATACATAATACCTCATATCAGAAATATAGAGATACTTCAATGGATTAATTAGACGTTTCATTCTCCTCTATTTTAGCTGTGAATTCTTTATCACTGGTTTATTGAACCGCTAAGGACGTGTTCCTATGTATTCATAAACTACGCAAAGGCCTTCGACAAAGTACGTCACAGGGATCTGTTGGAACTTCTTAACAACCTTGATATATTTGAGGAAGATATTAGAATAATCAAGAACATATACTGGCAGCAAACGCATAGAGAATGAGTTCAGCGAATATGCAAAAATAGAAAAAGGCGTAAGGCAAGGATGTGTCTTCCCACCAGACCTATTCAACTTAGACAGCGAGGCAATTTTGAGAGAAATGGAAATCTTACTCTGATTCAGCAATGGCGACCACGATCTTAACGTCATAAGACACGCTGATGACACAGTATTAAAAGCAGGTACATAAAAGAAATTAAAAACCTCTTACAGAAAGTAGCGAAGGAGGGTGAGATGGGAGGAAGCATAAAATACAAGAGAAAATGTATGGTCATTAGTAAAAGGATGAGACCAAAATGCAATTTGCAGTTCGGCGTCACTAAAATCAAGCAGGTACGGAAATTTAAATATCTGGGAAATGTTTGAACAGAGAACGGCAAGTGCGAAACTGAGATTGTTAACTACGCATTTCAAAAGATGGGCAGAGTATTGCGAGACAGAAAGTATTCTTTGGTAACAAAAAAAGAGTACTGAGCTGTTACATGACAGTGAATGTTGGACGGTCTCCTCAAAGATGAAGAAGAGACTTGACGCGACGGAGATGTGGTTGTACAGAAGAATGCTGAGGATATCATGGACCGATCGTGTGAGCAACGATGAAGTTTTGGAGAGGATGCGAACAAGAAGGAGATTTATAATTAACATGAAGAAAAGGCAGCTTCAGTTTCTGGGACACGTAATGAGAAAGGAGGATATGGAGAATCTGATACTCACAGGTCGAATAGAGGGAAATAGATACAAAGGAAAGGAAAACAACGCATGATATCCCTGGCGGGCTTAAGCAAGTAGATGACAGAACGTGGTTTTGGGGAGATGGCGCGAAACTTATTAAGAGCTACAGGTGATATAAGGAAGTGAAGAGCCATGATCGCCTACTTCCTGAAGGGCACGGCACGTAAAAAAGAAAGAAAGTAGTATCAGTTATTAGAAATTAAATACAGGAGAAAAATAAATCGAACATGGCTATGACAGTAGCAGTTTCTCCCCAAATCGCAAATTGCTACAAATCCAAATGTTAGTCTGGAACTCGAGTCATGTTCTATAATAAGATACCATCGTATAGATGCCATGTATTATATATAATAATCGAGAACCTCATATAGAGGTCATGCATGCATGTCACCATGCAAGTTCAGTAATATCTAAACCTTCAGCTGTATACAAACGCTTCCTAAGATCAATGGTGAAAAGGGATTTGTGCGTGCGTATCCTGATTATCTTAGCACAGATCCGTTTTCTTTGGACATTTTGGAGTGGCGCTACAGAATAACAGAAACCGCTTCACAGCAGCAACAACTAAATGTGACATCAGATACTCAAGATGTTCACCCCTTCAAATATTAAGATCGGAAGGAAAACCACATCAATACTGGAAAGAGCGATATTAGCAACTGAACTTGGGAAACATGTTTTCCTAAAAAAGGGTTTTGAGAGATTTTATAGTTTCCGAACGAAAACCGTATTTGCTACTCGGTCAACAGTACCAAATCTTTCTTAGCAGAGAAACAGCTAATATTATCAATATCAATATATCGATTATTTTTTCAAGGATGTTTTTTTTTATTATATCGTATTATTAGGTAGGTGCAAAAATAATGACGTAATAATGTCGTTTTTTGACTTATTTTTAACCTCAAAAAACGTCATTATTTTTGCACCAACCTAATATTAAATATTTCTAGCAATTGCCGCCATATTTGATGGCATATGTACACGAGTTAAGGATGATTTTCATCGAAATATTTCATAGGATATTTATTAATTCCTCATGTATTCAGAGATCAAAACTGACATTTTAAAGAATTTTTATGGACGTGAAATTTTTTTTTTTAAATGAACACATTAAACATATCGACAATATGTTCAGCAAATTCATTGATTAATTCATAAATTATATTAAAAAAATTTATTTCTGACATTAGGTTATTTTATTTGATTCGAATACAATTTTCAAGTTTGTTAATATTTTAGCGATGAATGGCAAAATATACCAAGATCGATTATGATTCTGGTGTCGCGTTTTCTGTCATTAGCTAGATTACATCCCAGTTATTTAAAATTTTGAAGATTTAGGACGTTTCCAATTCGTCTTTCGCTTCGTCGTCTTTTTCTCTTGCTGACATACATTTGTAGTTAGTCCTTTCATCCTGCTTTCCTTTACAGTCATGACGAAACATTTGACACAGTTGGCTAAATTTAACTCATAAATGAATCAATTAATTTCTCGCCATGTAATATTGTGTTTTCTTTTCCGTTCAGTATTCTCTCGGTGATAGTGTTTCGGGTTGATGAATCGGAAAGCCGAGTTCGAATTCCAGTCGAATCTATTACATTCACATGATTTCTAATACCCTTGGGAAATGTATGAATCCTCTTCTTCTCGCCCCTCCCCCAATCAACCCAATAGCTGAGGGGAGAAAATGAGGATTGAAATAGCATGACAGATCGGCTTGTATAGGTCGACCACAGAAAGAAATGGCACTTACTGCGAGAAAAAAAAATCTGCCTGGTCTGTCATATATCGAAAGATACATGATCGGGTAAGCATGTATCCCGTATGGCACATGACTGAACTGATTCTTTCGAATTTTTTAGCTAGGAATTGCTGTGTTTTATCTTCTATTGTTATACTTGTGTCATAAAAATCCAATGTAAACAATTATCTTATGTTTAGCCTGATACTTTTTGTATCCATACTATTGGAACAAGCATGGATTCCATTCCTCATACATTCTTGCTTTTCTTTCAAACTGCGACTTGCATGATAAGGCGATTAAAGAATGTGATTGAGAGAGTTATGAATTTGAGCCAACCACTCCCACATAATTAACATTTCTTCGTAAGCAGAACTAAAGAGATCCACCCGCGCTGTCTACTTTGGAAGGATCAATAAGCTTAAGTATATTCTATTTTATACTTGATTATCCTAAAAGATTTCGAAAAGAAATTAAAGCTTAGTGCTAACACTAGTTGGAATGCCCATCTGTCGCATCTAGTAGATTTTACAAGTATATATAAATAAATTCTTCGTATACCGAGGCTAAAACAAATCCTTACCGAAATTCTTCAGACAATTTTACATGAATTTGTTTTTTTTCAGCGAGTAGTCAATTCATACGATTAGATTGAATCTGTCTGTAAGCCTCTTCCAAATGACCGGACATTTTTAAGTCTTCCCCTCATATTTCTAAATAGTGATGGTCTCTCAGCAACTTTGAAGAATAAATGGATTAATGGAAAAGACAGTTTCTATCACTTCAAAGAAATTCCTTTACAGCGCCGTTTTCTTCAAAGTACACAAATTTCTACGGAATTTCACTGCAAGCTGAATTTGAACAAAAGATGACATTATTCAAGAGCCAATAAATTCTTTTCTTGCCTTGGTGCATTTTTCTATAAACCTTTCGCGTTCATATAACTTATACATGCCAATGACTTTAGATTGTTTCCTATGCAACGCTAACCCTACAAAACGGTCTCCATCGGATTTACTATAACTCATTTAGAATACATTTTTCCTAATCTTAACTGCAAGAAAATCCTTTTATTTTGCTACAGTAAAATATTTACACTGTATTTTTAGAGTAACGTAATTAAAATGCATATTATTTATGCATAAATTATCCACATTCTCTCATTATCATTTTCATTAATTGTTGACAGAGTAAATTATTTGCTTTCCAATTTCCAATGTACATATATTGCGAGGCTAATTTTTTTCCCTAAACAAATTAACTATAAAATATTTGAACTTGCAATACCCACGTTGGGCATCTCGAGGCGGTGTAATGGTTAGCAAGCTCGTCTCACTAGAACAATTACGACTGAGTAATGAGTTTCATACTCACTGGGTGCCTCCTAGTTTTACCCCTGAAAAATCGCCCTTGGGCACCTCGTGGTGGTGTAATATTTAGCAAGCTTGTCTCGCATTACGACTGAGTAATCAGTTCGATCCTTACTCGGTGCCACAAAATTTGGCCCTTGTTCCACATCCGAGCTACGCTTGGAAAATCACTGTAATACTCAACTATCGGAAGAGGGTTAGAATTAGAGCAATTGCCGTGACATTTATAAAGAACAATTAACCTGCACTATCTAAATTTTTAAATAATGGTCAATATAAAAATGCAACTGAAATTAGGATATATTTCTTACTACAGGTAGAAATATTAGAGCGATAGAAACATGATATATTTCATTAATGAATCATAAGCAGATTGCAAAAATATTCGTTTAAACCTGCTTAAAAAAATTACATAACTATGTCAAAAGAAATAACGGATTTGACTTTTCACTTTGACATTCATTTTACTTCAAACGTTGTTTTAGTTCAAATATGTATTTGAATAGGTTAAAATAAACGAAACATCTACTCAAATAAATTTATCCACTAAGAAGAACATCTGAATTAATTACAATATCTGTATCTATCAAATTGTATGCATTATAAGCCATCGTTTATATAATATGTCTTGTGGAATTCCTGATACTTTCCAGAATACTCTTATTTATTGTACTTTGTAAATGTTAGCCTTTTAACGCTGCATGTATTTTAATCAGTTAGGTCGTTCGATTCAAGATGGTTGTTTGCACTTATCATCCTATTTCTGTTGCTTCAACATGATATTCTTACAACAGTATATATTCGAAGATATAAGTTTCTGCTGGCAAAATTATCTTTGAGTTCTCATTCCCTTTAAGACGTTATCAATTCTGGCTCTGGTGTTCTCAGCCTTCGTTTACAAAGCGAAGTTTGTCTTTTATGTCCTTTTAGTATCTGAGACAGTTGTCATATTCACAATCAGAATGAACATTACAGAGTGTGTAAACATTCAAAAAATATTCTTTGCTTTCTGTCCTTATAATATTTTGTTTCATATTTTTTGAAAGGTAACTTTCACTATTATTATAAAACTTTGAATTTTTGGTTACACTTTCAGACAACGTCTGGGAATACAGTATACACAGTTAAATTTATATAATAACTTGGATATAACGTTTCAAAACTGAAAATCTAATGTTGAGAAATTATGAGTAGAGACTAATTTATTCTGAGTTTGAAAAAATAAAATTCTAGAAAGAAATTGTCTTCATAAGAGCATCGGAAATGCATTTAGATATGGCGATGGTTAGAGTTGTTTGGTTTTGGACAAATGTAATGTCTATGGTACATTAATTTGTATTTTTGAATATTGCTTTCCATTTTCCGCTTCTGTTATAATATATATATATATATATATATATATATATATATATATATATATATATATATATATATATATATATATATATATTAATGCATGTTTCATTAAATAATATAGACAAGTTTTATCTTTATTTTAAGTAATTTCATTTCATATTGTCGAATAAGCATTTTGGCATTATCACTGAAACATGAAAGGACATCATGTTTATACATGTTTTTATTGTTAATCCTGTCTAAACTTTCGGCTGACATAAACTATCATCAGAGATTACAAGTACACTACAATAAATTAAATAATAAATTATATAACAATGATGGTAATTTGTGTTTTAGATTGGCTATACGGACATTGCAACAATGATAGTTTGTTTTGTTTGCATGGAAGATTGCTTGTAATCACTACACCATTATTATCTCAATAAATTCTTACAATCTAAAAATATTTTATGACTTTAAATAAACTGCAAAAGGTTGATACCTTATAGAAAAGGAAACTGTCAATCATTTGTCTGCCATTGTTTCAGTATAAACCGTGGAATAAAGCATTTTCGTCTGAATATATTCATGTCGCTTCTACAACAGATATTTATAGTGAGAGAAAATGACAAAGAATAGCAGTGGATTCTTCCACCACTGCTAAACGTAATAAAGTTAAAAACGAAAGCCGTTTCAGCCTGGTGCGAAAACGGACCATTTTCTAGCTTGAGTGACAGATTGTTGTACACAAATACAGGGGTTATGGTTTATACAAAAACCGAGGAGGATTGGAGCAGTTATTGAGCTTGGTCCGCCACCGTCAACTCGACCACATATGATCTAGTGGATCTGCTTTGACTCTAGATATTTTTGATGGAATCCAAAGAAGAGTCTGCAATATCATCTGCCCTAACCATTGATTTCAACTTCAAGACCTTTCCCAATGACGTAGTGTAGCTTCCTTGTGACTTTTGTACAAATATTTTCAAGGCAATTTTTCAGATCACTTTACTTTATTGTTACTTTGATTTCATGAATATAGTACTAGGTTAGTAGCTATATTTCGTTATGTTACTATTGAAATTGCTAGATATAACTGTAAGTCTTATACTAATAATTTATTCTTTCACAGTTCTCACCAGTGGAACTCTCTTCTAGAAATCTTACATTTAAATGCAACGTCAATCGTCTTCTATCTTCTTCAATCCTGTTCATTTAATTGTCCTTTCTCCTCTAGGAATTATTCTCACATCCCTTTACTCCCAGCAGTCTCTTGTTTCTTAATGACATCATCATTTTGCTTCCAGTGAAAAGATTTTGCACTCTGTGGGCGTAAAATAAAACTCACTGCCAATTCCTGAACTTGAACCAGAGGCCGATGTAAGCGTTGAACCCCTCTGTAAACAGGACCTCTTTTCACATCTGATGAAATTTTTCACATCTAATGCCTCCCTATAAAGAAAGTGCTGACGGTGTTTGAGCAATCTTTATCATTTAGTCTATGAAGGCGTGGGCCCCACTGTAAACTCGAACCTTTTTCACATCTGATGCATTTCTTTTCACATCTGATGGCTCTCCAAAGAGGATGTATTGACGAGGTTTGAGCAATCTTTATCTCTTGGCCTATGTACGCTTCTACCCCCAACTGTAAACTTAACCACTTTTTTCAAATTTTGCATGAAATAAGAATAAAATAAAACATATACACAGTCACTTATGTGCCATACTTGATACGCGCTTATCGATTATGTATTTTGCGATACATGACTGACGAGGCAGGATTTTTTCCCGCTGTAGGTTGCCATTTCTTTCTGACGTAGACCAGTTGCCATCCAAGGCTATAGAACCCGGTCTGTCCTGCTATTTACCCATAACTAGGAAGAGAAGAAGAGGATTCAGACCTTTCTTAATTGTATTTAGCACGTAAATGAATGTAATGAGTTCGAGTGGAATTCGCCTTCCGCTCTCCAATGCCTTAGTCCGGGCGGGTATCCGTAAATCCATTGTGCATAAGATTAGTTTTATATTTGATTATATGCAATGGCGTTTACTTAGGCACTGTCGAATGTGCTGCAGAATTTGTTACAAATTGTACAGAGCACATGTAAACATTCTGATATAATAGAAGTTATTAAGTTATATTTCAATTCATACAGTAGCTTGTTTCATAATCTTACATTTAAGAGAAGTTGATGAAAAATTATCAGCTTTTCCCATTTCCCAAAATCTAAACATTTTTTTTAAATTGATTCTTAGTCGGAAAGAGTTATTTCATTTCGAAATTATTAGATATTTCAACGCCGTTTTTAAAATCGTCATATATCCAAATGAATGTGTCTTTCTTCCTTTACTTTACATAATTACTCTTAAACATATTTACCTAATTTATTTGGCAATATTTAACGTTAGATTTCAATTTCCATTTGCCAATTTTATTACTTGAACTCCCGATTTTCACTTCACGGAATTCGGATTCAAATCATTCACATATATTTTCTGTATTAATTCAGTTTTGATTTTTGTGCATGTAAATTTTCGAGACGTTTTCTTGTGTCTGGCGCACTCAAAAATATTTCAATATATTTCAGAGCCATTGTGTATATTCCAAAAAAAAAAAGAAAAAAATAACTTTCTCGCTTGCTTCAAAATCTCTCCCTAAATGATTAATTTAATATCATTTACAGGGATATACATGCAAAGCAATTATATACATGCCACACACAGAAAGATATGTATAGGCTTGCACACTCGCTAAAGCATACAAACAGGCCCGTAGAGATACACACACATATATAGAAAGGCTGGTGCACATCTGTACACACCTGAATAGACTAAAATAACGCAAACGTAATCGAATGAAATAACGTACAGAAACAGACGGTCATTAGAAATGTTATGCAAAAAACTCACTCAAGATACGCCATATACATTGGCTTACACTGAGATAGATACTTGTTTCTTCATGTAAGCGCCTATATTCGTCTTACACCTCATTGTACACTTGCAGTTAAACATATAAAGATAGACACACACACACACTCACACAAAAGAGAAAATGAATACTCGTGAGTTTGCTTTTCAATAACGTAGGCCAATTTCTTCTCATTTCATAATTATTCATAACTGCAATTTTATTTCCCAGCATTTCACTATTTTTTTCTTCTTTTACTTAAATGAATATTTTCTGAGTTTGTGAAATAAAAAGAAAAAATGATAATTTACATTTTTCCTTCAATGCGAAAATTTATCCTCCAATTTTCTAGATTAAATGAAATTTACCACACTCACACACACACATGTATATATATATATATATATATATATATATATATATATATATATATATATATATATATATTATCTTTACGAGTCCTTTCGACATATTCCAATATCATCTTCAGGGTTATGATTGCTAAGTCAAATAATTGTGTTTGTCTGAAGTAAATTTTTGCATTTGTGGTTAAACCGTTAACACTTCCGTTCAGGCGCAAAATCACAAAAGGTGATTTACAAAATCTTTACATGTTGTAAAAATGTTAATGTAAGTGAGGCAACTTAGTTAAAAATTGAATTCCTGTTAGGAGGTCGTGCTTTCCTTTAAATTTTTTTTTTTTTTTAAATAATAAAAAAAATCTAACAAAATAAACCATAACTGCTAACGATTTGACCACAAGTACACAAATTATTTCTCTTAGCAAACTTAAGTTGATATTGGAATATATCGAAAGTTCTCGGACAAATAAAAATACAACCATGGTACCTTCCGTGGTCTCTTTAAACATGGAATAGAACAAGAAAGCTAATACCTGATTACGAAAATATATTATTGTTGTGACGGACACAGATAGCCCAAACACGCATACACGCATACACGCATACACGCATATATTAAGGTTAATCTCCGCCTGACAACAGAAGAGGTCACGTGGGAGACTCGAGACATTTTGGGAAAGCAAGTCAAGAGGTTGACTGACTCAATTACCCATAGCAACAGATGTCTAGACAAAAGCTAGACAGGGGACTGATGTAAACTGGAATTCGCGCCAAAACGCAGGATATGTGAGAGTTAGAAAATTACTTGGGAGTCAGTTGCTGTTTTGTCTTTGAACGATCAAGACTCGAAGTCGAAGCGCTGATAACTTATGAACGGAAAGATGAGACTCATTTTATAATAATGGAACTTGTCCGATTCATCCCAGGTAACTCCGGACAAGAAATATAAGAACATGTATTTCTATTCGTTAACCCGAAATCGCGTTATTTATCACAGAAGACGAAAAAGAATTTGTACACTGAGAATACAGCCTGCGTTAGAAGAAAAGAGAAAACCAGAGAAGAAGAAAGTATATATCTCTGTTACAAGCTGAATTGTGTAAAGAAGAAGAAATAAAGAAAACCAGAGAGAGGAAGAAAGTGTATATCCCTGTTGCAGTTGAATCATGTTGTAACTGAACTGTATACAGAAGAAGAAATAAAGAACAAAAGAAGACCAGAGAGAGGAAGAAAGTTTACATCTCTGTTACAGCCGGACCGTGTGTGTGAAATTGTATTTGTGTAAAGAAAAGGAAAGAAAGAAAAGAGGACACGTGAGAGAGAAAAGAACGGTCAATGATAAAACTGAATATAAAGATAAGTAATTATATATTTTGGACCCGTGTTAGAAGGATACACATGTATCCATAAATATTATGTTCTTACATACACCTTTCTACATGTCAAAATAATAATATGTAACTCCTATCCCATCTCTTTTGGTTATGTGTGGATTTCTGCATTCGTAGTTATTCATACTTATTTTTTTATATCCGTTCGGCTTCAGTCGAATCCACTTGGATTTGGGCATATTTTAATATCCCAACATAAGTCTTGAGATCTGGTCGTCGGATGTTTTACTCATGCTTATATTTTCTTTTACTTTAATATTTTGTATATATGTACATATTAAAATTCTTATATAAAAATTCACTACGCCTTATCGTTCATCCTTGAATTGTGGATCAGTATTCGTGTTGAAACCGAAGCTCACCTGGGAAAGGTTACTGTTCGATTATCCTAATCGAACAGTGGTCTTTAAAATATTTTTGTTTCCTAATTGTCCATTGTCATGATCTGGGAGAGATAGCCCGTATCTCTCCACAGATGTGATAATGTATATATCTTATGGTCGGCGTATGATCGCCTTATAAACACATTCGTCGACTAGGGCATATGACATTGAATATATCTATCTATCTATCTATCTATCTATCTATCTATCTATCTATCTATCAGTAATAATATAATTATTTTACTCCTTATAGAATTTCCAAGAGGAAACTTTTTGTAACTTTTTCTTTAAATTATTATTTTTTTTTTAGATCTCTTAATGAACTTTAATGTGTTTATTCCAATTAATAAAGTTTAGGGCTATTAGTTATATATAGATTTTTATATTTTGTCGTGAATGGATCTTTTTCACGGTTCAACAAGTTTCAGAAATTCTTTTTTAATATTGTTTTAATAGTTTTTAATATTTTTGAATGTACTTCGTGTAGTACCGTATGCAAATTAGATGCACACGTATAAATAAAGAACAACAGGCGAACATGGCGATATTCAGGAGACCGAGAACTGTGCAAATACAACTGCTACTACGCAGAGTAGCAAAACATAACACTTAGCCAACCCCTATTTTTTATATAAATTATAACAGGTTTCTTTTTAAGTTTAATAAATATGTGTCAAAATCCAAAAAGGATCCTGAAAGATTTTCGAATTTACAACTAAAATCTTTTTTCAAATATATTCTCAATTGCCAATTTAATGACACGTTTTTGTCTCCAATCAGGGTGTCATTTTTGTCACAAGAGGTGTTAAAACATTTTCTTTTTCCCTCTGCATATACAATGGTAACTTAATATTTTTCTTTACCCTACTCCCTATATGAAATCATAATTCTTAATTTTTTAATCATCATTTGGTTTACAGTTCTGAGGATTTGGAGTCAGGTTTTATCGGCTTCAATGAAGTAAAATATCACCTATGTTTTTATTTTAAGTGTTTGTTATTATATAATGATTTTTGCCCCGTCTTTTGTGATAGAGCTCTATGTCCGCTTGTAAATTCCATACGGATTACAAATAATGTTATTGTTATTATATATATATATATATATATATATATATATATATATATATATATATATATATATATATATATATATATATATACGTTCTTTTTATGGACACAAATATTTAAGTAAATGCTCTGTTTATAATAAACAGAATTAACGACATTTACCGGCATGAATGTCCGAGATATTTTCATAGAAAATATGCGTTCTCCGACAGAAAACGTACCTGTATCCTATAGGGAACCATCATATAGCCTGACGTGCTTTTTCCGATTGAGCCGCAGAGGAGCGTTTCGGTAAGCAAGGTCGATTTTACTATTTTTAAACTACAGTTCTCCATGATTTTCTCACGTACATTCATATCTGCTCAATGCGTATCCATATGTAAACAAATGGTGTCGCACATTATGTAAAGTCCGACAATTATTTTTTAAGAGATTTTTTTATGTTTATACGTTCTTATATATATATATATATATATATATATATATGTGTGTGTGTGTGTGTGTGTGTGTGTGTTCTTTTTATGGATACAAATATTTAAGTAAATGCTATGTTTATAATAAACAGTATTAACGATATTTACAACCCTGAATATTTTTATAAACATTTCACGTATGTTCAAGCCAGTAAAAGTCGTTAATACTGTTACTTAGATATTTGTATGTATAAAATAATTTATAAACAAAAAAAAAAGTCTTAAAATAATTGTCGGACTTTGTCCATTTCATATATATATATATATATATATATATATATATATATATATATATATATATATATATATATATATATATATAATGGCGGAGCTTCTAAAAGACGTAATGTTTATATATTAACATACGTACATGATATATATTCCAAAGTTTTTCATAACCGGCGATGGAATTGTCAAAGAAATCAGTCCATGTCATGCATCTAAAATAGCATCTGACAACTCTGTTCAGCTGTTTCGGGTAGATGAACCACAAACAGTGATATCCAAAACAGGGAAAAGGCTATGAAGGCAACCCTAGACAGAAAAACTGGAGTGGGCCGCGAAGGCATTTATATGCGAAAACTGATAATATTCCGTCAACTGATGCAATCAAGCTGTCCCCGAATGTAATGCCCTCTATTCCTTTGGATCTGGTCAGTACGACCGAGAGTTGGGAGTATATAGTCTGGGCAGCTCAAGACTTTCATATACCATTGTCAAAGTGAACGTGCTAGAGATGGTACTTCAATTTCACCATCAAGAGACATGATTAAACAGGAACAGCTAAATTTCTGTCACATTATAAACGGATGCCTACCCTCTCTCTCCCTTTCTCCCTCTCAATATATATATATATAAATATATATATATATATATATATATATATATATTTATGTATGTATGTATTACTTCTGTGTGTATGTGCATGCTTACGAATGTAAGAAAGTTTTCCTTAGATTACAGCATAATATGTGACAAATAAAAGATGATGGAGCGCCATCACTGCAACAATTTACTGTTAATCATTAAGTGCATTTTTTTTCTGTTTTACAATTTAATTTTATGTACCTTTTCATTATTTACTTATCATTTTCTTCACGAATAAACCTGAGCAGATGCGTTCATGTAGTTATCAAGTCTTTAATAATTTT
The DNA here is from genome assembly GCA_963932145.1 of Acanthosepion lycidas. Classification (NCBI taxonomy): domain Eukaryota; kingdom Metazoa; phylum Mollusca; class Cephalopoda; order Sepiida; family Sepiidae; genus Acanthosepion; species Acanthosepion lycidas. Next base: position 96,993,740 of record OZ010595.1, read on the forward strand.
GTTATTAAGGAACTGGAGATACATTGAAAAAAATTTCCATTCGGCATTATACAATCATCATCATCATCATCATCATCATCATCATCATCAGCATCAGCATCAGCATCATCATCATCATTATGCGGCATCTCTCTTCAGGACATATGTGATCAGATCTTCTTACCCCAATAAGTATAAGGAATGTGTACGTCGTAAGTCACCCCTCTTATTTTCCCTAATTTCTTTTCTATTCATAAAGATATACCAGGTAAGCAGCACCTTTTTCCCCACTGTTTCTCTCACTACGCTTTGTTACTAATAATTATGTCATATGACCCTTTCTCGTAATACTTAAAAGAGATATCAAATGTCTCTTTTCGATTTTAAGCATAATAATTCTTATTTCGCTATGGATTAGTGTCTGTAATTAATCGATATTTCCAGTTGCCTCGATTATGTTAAAGAATATCAGATCCTACCAATGTTTCTTCATGTGAAATAATTTTTCACACCAAAATTATCAAGAATTTTTTATTTTCCTCATTTTCACTTCTAAAATATTGCTAAATGATAGTTTAGCAAACTATTATTTTAGGAGGAAAGCGTATTTCCACCGAGGTCAGATACAAAACAAAATAAAGGAAATCGATTTTGATTGGCTGAACTAGTGTGGGAATTATAGATAGAGAAAGGTTGCTGGGTGTCGAGTCTAAACCGTCATACAATGTAGAGACGTTGCGTTTTCGTGTCTGAATCTGTACCGCAATGGTGTAGATGAGCAATCCCACTGGCAGGGTTAAAAATGCACACGTCGACGTGTTTAATAAAATCCATTTGTTGATGTTCTTTTAGCTCCGAACAAAGACCAACTAGCGATCACCGACCGAGAGAATAAGGAGAAGAGATAGAAAATATGAACATTGCGTTAATTGGCTCAGTGACCAAGACAACGCCAAGAGGACCTCTTTAGGGAGAAATGCAACAATAGTTCATATCCTTTGTGTGTACAATACATAATTCCTCAGTAATTCGACCATTCTGTTTGCTTGATAAGGGTAAATTGAAACTCAAAAGGTTATGCAACATTTGCATCCTGAGAATACACGGCAGTTTACTTCTTTTATTTCATTTTATCTGCCATGCCCTTTCAGGACGTAGGCGATCATAGCTACTCACTTACCCTATCCCTTGTAGCTCTTAATGACCACGTTCTGTCACCCACTTGCTTAAGCACGCCAGGTATATCATGCATTGCTTTCCCTTGCATTTTCCCTCTCTATTCGACCTGTGAGCATCAGATTCGCCAAGGGCTTTCTTTCTCTTTACTTGTCCCAGAAACTTCAGCTATCTCTTGCATATGTTAAGTATAAGCATCCTCCTTGTTTTCATCCTATCCAAGACCTCATCGTTGCTCACACGCTCCTCTCATGATATCCTCAGTATCCTTCTGTACAACCATATCTACGTCGCCTCGAGTCTCTTCTTCAGCTTTGAGGAGAGCGTCCAACATTCGCTGTCATAAATGAGGACAGATGTCACGTAGCAGCTCAGTACTCTTTTCTAAAGTAGCGACGGAGTGCAGCTCACTTGCCGCCACTATTAATGTCATGTCAGCCTCAGCCCTATGAACCCCCTACTAGTCAATGTGAAAAACTTGTACTTTCACAATTTGCCGATCATCTCCCCCCTCATGAGAAAACAATTTTATTTCATAAGAACAAAATCTATATTAACGAAGCAAAACGCGATTCTTGGGAAACGTCTGAACGTTTAGACATTACTTTAAAGCTTATCTAATTTCGACAGGATTAAAAATAAAGCAGGGTTTAATATATTTTTTAAAAAATAGCAAGATTAAAATTAAATCTGTCAAAGGAGAATTAACGTTCGTGTATGTTGCAAGCCATCTATTCAAATAGGGTAGACTGTTTTATAGACATGTATGAGGCCAGATGGGTGGAGGTTTTCCCAGAATTAACTTAATGGCCAGGTCGAGTTGTTTTCACGGGAAGCCTTCAAGCTGGAGGACATCGATTTTGTTTTTACCTTGAGAGGCATGATCTACGCATGAATTAATTTCAACACTGATTTCTGAAGGGAACATTTTAAGGCTCTCAGCTGCGCATCAACTCCCGGCGACTCCTTTCAACCTTACGAAGAAAAGTGGAAGCAATTCCTGTACCCACTTCCATTCGATAATTAAGAAGGTTCATCGAGTTGAGAAATTATTATCGTCGTTTAATCCCTAATCTATCATCTATACATTTATCTTTAACTAATCTATTAGAGAAAAAAAAAAACAAAAGACTAAAACATCACTCTACAATAGGATGCCCTCTGTGTCATCAATACAGCCAAATCTGACATGGAAAACTTCACTAAACTCTCTCACATCAATAAATACCAAACTGTACACATCTTCATCACTACGAACGAGCCCAACACGGCGAGTGGAACTGCAATTTAACAGGATACCGATGCGGTAAGAAAACCTATTTTCTTTTTCTCAGCGAAATTAACAAACAAATTGTAGCATCTTTTCCAAAGAATAGTTGTCTATATATTAGGTTGGTGCAAAAATAATGACGTAATAATGTCGTTTTTTGGCGTAATTTTAACGTCAAAAAACGACATTATTACGTCATTATTTTTGCATCAACTTAATATTTAGTAATTAAATAATTTAGGCACAAATTTAGAAAAAAAAAACATGCCTCTTATATTTTTCTGCACAAATCGGATGTTCATTATTTACATTATTCGAACTATTGACCTCATCTTTGTAGCCATATTTATTACAACGTTTCGGCAGTTGTACGCTCCGGCCTTCTTCAGGTGGTTGGAATGTCGAACTGAACCCTTTATTTCGCTCATTGGGGTAGACGGTTCTAGTTCCACGTGCCATGTTTTTTAATGGATGTCAGTGATCAGTTATCTCCTGTTAATTTCCCTCTGAAAGTTCTCCACTGCCTTAACTGGATATTGAACTCACACTCTTTGGCTTATGTCACTGCATCTAACCAACCCCTTTATCTACTGTGCCATGTGTTCTTGAAGATAAATCGGATGTTGTCCGCTCGACAACCCAAAACAGACTACATAAATACGTTTTCTGCGCATAGAATCAACGCATACATCAGCTTTACGCAAAATAAAATGAACAATTTATTGACCAATCAGAGCCACTCTCGCGCCAAAAAACAAAACTTTAATTCGGATCCAAACGACGGCTATATATTGTTCAATTCAAAGAAACCCGAGAGAGATCAGCTTTGATGTCAATATGGCCAGGCTGAGAAAAGAGACATATGGTCCAGGTCAGCATTAATGTCAACAGCAAAGTGCTAAGAGGGAAAAACCGACGACAACCAGTAGCAATGTCTATTTCACTTCCTAATTTCCCAATTTTCACCCCTGTTGCCTTACGAACAGAAAAAGTTACTAGCTTTGTATATATGTAAATAAATTATACCTTTATTTGGACTCATTCGATGTATTATTTTTTACTTGAATTTATGTTAGCCTAGCAGAAGGAATTATCAACCAGAAGAGTAACAAGAACAAATTTGCCCATTTCCGCCTCCGCAACAGTTTATATAGGGTTGGTTTATATAGCACTTCTATTATGCGTGTCTTCATTGTTTTACAACTTGGAAGTTAGGCTGAGAAGAGAATATAATTAGTATAGCGGAAGGTGAGAATGTGCACGAGTAGAGAATTGGTGGGGCAAAACGGATGGGTTATATTCGAAACAGCTGGCAGCTGAAAGACTAACAGCTAAAAACAAGAGAGAGAAAAAATACTATAAGGGTGTTTAAAAGGAATGGCGGATTTGGTTTCATCCGAATTATGCTCGGCATATGTTGAGTAAAAGAGACAGCGCAAAGAGACCCGTTCTCCATCGCTGCCCGGTAAGCTGACGTAAGTGGCACTTGTCGCTTTTAGCTCGAGTGAACGACTGCCAACTTGTGACGCCCGATGCCGATCAAATACGTCAGCCTGTCCGAGCAGGCTAACATTTCTCTCACGTGTTCTATTTTCACTTTCATTTTTTCTCTACTTTCGTTTTCACTTTCAAAATATAGACATTTACTTAGCTTACGCCTTCTACAATTACTTTTCCACAGCCAAAATTGTTCAATTTTTTTATATGGCTGCTCCCTTTTTGAGTTTTGCTTTCGATCAGTTTCCTTTCTCAAATATCTTCTTTCTTTAGCGTTTGTATTTTTTTTTGAGAGAGTGGGGGAGAATTTGACGTATTTCATTCAATTTACAATTTTCCTTTCTTTCTCTTTATATATCTATATATCTATACACCGTTTTTGTATTCCACATTTATTTCATGCTATCTCGTGGTTTATTTCTCGTTAAAAATTCTTTACTACACAATTTTTTTTTTCATCGTCAATTTATATAATTCATGTTGCTAAACTAAGTTTGACACAAGGACAATAGAGAAAAACGAGGGCTTGTGGGTTATGGTGTAGATTTAATATTATCGCATGTCGTCTAATAAGAACACGTTTAGTCTTTCATAAGTAAAACGTATTTTATTCAACTTCGTCGGCCACCGGGTAAGTGGCCCCCAGTTTGTCTCTCCAAAAGTTGGTCATATATTATTGTGTGTATATGTGCGACTGTCTACCCTCTTTGGTGGGTATTTTTATATGTGACAGTCATTCTATCTATTCCAGGGATTTTACATGTCGGATGCAGCAATAAAATCTCGATGAAAAGCAGATTTGCAACTAGCACATATGAAGCTACCTCTCGTCCCCTAATCGATGCATCTGTGTATATTAATAGCATGACATTGATCCTGGTGTGACAATGAGTAGAGAATCTAAGTTTACATCATATAGGCTGGGTCACATACTAAACCTCATTAATTTTTTTTTTAATTCGCTCAAAAAATTCAATTTAATTTATTGTTTATTTTTCTTCTTAATTAAATTCGAACAACGATCATTTGAATCAATAGTTCAAGGGGCAAGCGCCTGACCTATCTCTTGATGCTTTCGATAAATCACTTCTTTTTGTCTCGTTATTTTATTTAGGTTGATTCTCTTTTCTTTTCCATCTGATTTTCTTCTATCTAATTCAATAGGTATCAAATATTTCCTCCCTTGCTCTATGTCATATCTTTCGGATACATTTTCATATATACTACATAAAGGACAAGTTCCAAACGGGGTAACATGGAAGTTCCCCATGTGAGCAAACGAGCTGACGGCAAGTAATATTCCGTTTCCCTGAAATGTATGTCACACCCTTTCGTTGTACTAGTATAAATACTTGCGTTGTAAATATTCTCAAAAAAATGAAAGACTTGTTATTACATAATTCTGCTGATTGACAAGAAGCCCTATGGATATTGACTTATTTTAGTCTTTACTTTTTCTACTTTACATGAGAAAAAGAGATAAAAATCTTTATATATATATATGGTGAAAAAAAATAATGGATTTATTTTTAATATCTGGCATTTTCATTGCCTACTTTATTGCGCGTATTTGAAAAAGACTTGCCATTTTCTGATTTTACTTGAAACAGCCTGTACTACGACTATCTTTCTCCGTATTCATGAAAACTTAAAAAAAGAAAAATAAAGCATATCTTATTTTTATTAAAATCTTTCAAATATACAGACGGATACACATATTATACTCTGTTTAAAGTGAAAATAAAAATCGACATCTATTTTATATTTCCACTAAATTCTTTGATAAATATATATATATATATATATATATATATATATATATATATATATATATATATATATATATATATATTATGAAATGGACAAAATCCGACAATTATTTTAAGACATTTTTATGTTTATACATTCTTTTTATAGATACAAATATTTAAGCAAATGCTCCTTTCATAATAAACAGTATTAAACAACATTTACCGGTCTGTGAAATTTTCTCGGAAATTCAGGCCGGTAAATGTTGTTTAATACTATTTATCATAAACAGAGCATTTACTTAAATATTTGTATCTATAAAAGCGCTTGCTCCTCTATATAAACATAAAAATGTCTTTAAAAAAAATGTTGGACTTTGTCCATTTCATAATGAGTGACGTTATTTGTTTACATTTGGATGCGCTTTCAGCAGATATGAATGTACGTGAGCGATTCATTGAAGATTGAAGTTTAAAGACAGTAAATTCGACCTTGCTAACGAAACTCTCCTCTGTGGCCAAATCGGTTAAAGGCGCGTCAAGCTAAATGACGGTTCCGTATAGGGTACACGTTCGAATCCTCTCGGAGGACGAATATTTCCTGTGAAAACTTCTCGAGTAATAAGGCCGGTAAATGTTGTTTAATACTGTTTATTATAAACAGAGCATTTACTTAAATATTTGTAACTATGAAAAGAATGTATTAAAATAAAAATGTCTTAAGATATATATATATTAGTAAACTATAAATTCAAAATTACTTCATATCGGGTATAGACCTATTTCAACCAAGGAAAACTTCGTCAGTCATATTCAAACCCAATGTAGAGACTGAATGTCCAGAGAAGAAACACTTGTACCAATGCAACAAAAATTGAATTAAAATGATACGTTGTCAGTCATTTTTTAATGAAACTTGTATAAAAGAAGGCTTTCTGCCAAAATTCACAATGATATATATATATATATATATATATATATATATATATATATATATATATATATATATATATATATATATATATATATATATATATATATATATATATATATATATATATATATATATATATATATATATATCACTTGTGCAGAAACAGTGGCAGGAAACGATAGACATCCTTGTGAATATTGAATTTGAAAGTATGTAGCTGATACATCTAGTGAATGATATTACACAATATCCCTATTCTCTGAATATTCAAGATTTGAATGTAGTTATAAAGGTTCCCAAGGACCCGAGTGAAATTACTATAAACATTTGGAATTTTATGGAACTTCGCATGGGTAGTAATATGTGTATTTTAAAGTAGCTACGTCTGTACGTCGCAATAAATCACATGTGTGTCACAAATATTACAACGACATTAAGATAATAGCTGTTCGAGTAGGTATGTTTTTTTAGCATAACCTGTAATTTTTTTATGCCTAGGCGCTTTGAATATATATTAAGTGGACACTGAGGTCAACACCCAGAGGCGACAGACTGTATCAAATTTAAACACAATTGCCAGGCTGTGATCGTTTTGTTTCGGCCTGACTATTTATATATGCAAGTTAGGTTATGCACTGTGTGTAGGTCTATTGTATTAATCTAAAAGTTTTGGGGTGGCGGTAACTGTTATGATTCGAATTATTCTAGGGTCTTTTGAGTAGAAATAAAATGAGAATCCAAATGTTGTTTTGCGTCTATGTGATGTTGTTCTATTTTTATTTTTATCCATGATTGTCTTGTTATTTGTTCTTGATTGTTAATTATTACGTTTACTTGTGTTTATTCCTGCATTCGTATTTTTTTTTAAATTTGCTTATAATCAATTACACACTTAATATACTTATTTATTGATTTCGGTTAATATACATATTCATTTTTTTTTTTCGCTTTTTATTTTCGATTTTACATTTCTTTTCGTGTCAGTATTTTAAGATGAGTTTTACTCATTTACTTAGTAAACGTGTTGGTCTGGGAAGACAATTATAGATATTTTAACCTCCAGAAAATGTTTACAGTTTTGGGATTTATTTTTGTAGACCGGTTCTGTTTTCTTTTTTTTCATGATATTTTTGGTGTTATTTTCTTTTAAATTTCAATACATATTTAGAAAGGGTTGTGCTTTTCGCGTATTTAATAATTGTAAACGACGCATAATTTCCTTGTTTTCAGAGTTGTGCATTTAATCCTATGTATATTTTTCTTAGTTTTCTGTTGTCAGTGCCATTATATACTAAAATATTTTGTAAGCAATTCCCGTTTAAGGGACATTCCTTCCTTGCTCTGCAGTAATCCGTGGGTTTGTTTTGTGCAGGTTGTTTGTTTTCTTGTTGAGCTTTTTTATTATTTTGTCACGTTCTTGGAGCAACTGTAGAATAATCTTAAAAGTTAATCTCGGTAAAACCCTAATAATAATAATAATAATAAAAACAACGTGAAAAGTCAACCAGACATTCGATAAGCCATGAAAAAAGAGGAGGGAGTTCTGGAAAAAAATATCAAAATAGTTTGGAATTTGGGTACCCACATATATCACCCTATCCAAGACAGATATCGTATGGAATAATTGTGAATAAATAACCAGATGTTTCATCTCCTTGTATGACGAAAGAGATTGAAAAATTGAAAATACAACACACTTTCTGGAATTTGAGAAAGCTAAGATTATTATGATAGTTTTTTTTAAGTGTAGAGGCATTTGAAATCGGGCTAAGAAAAAATAACAAGCAATTAGATTATAATATGATTTAGAAATGAGAGGAAGTCGTAAAACAGTCAGATCAACGGTGGTACTGGGAAAGATATTAGTGATTTGAAGAGAATTGTGTCACTCAGTCCTTATTGAGGTGTCCCAGGCAACTGTAGTTATCAAATGGATGAGTACAAGAAGAGGGAGGAGGAGATAATAATAATAATAATAATAATAATAATAATAATAATAATGAGAAGAAGAAGAGGAAGAAGAAGAATATTTGCTAGGGCTGAGAAAGGCGTGGCTGTTACTCACATCATGTGTGAAAGCATCAAGCTGATTATAAAAGAATAGTTAAAGAAGCCTCCCAGACATCCCAGGCTGAAAGAGTGATTCATAGATAATTATGCGTGAGACTTGCATTCAGTTATATATATATATATATATATATATATATATATATATATATATATATATATATATATATATATATATATATATATATATATATAAAGAATTGTATTTGAAAATAAATTAATATGTGCAGTCTACAGTCCGTGCAAACAAAGAACCTTAAATTCTGTAGACGTGTGAATGGATAATTCTTCACACCAGGAAGCCTATGTTTTGCTCCAACACGCCAATTTTCAGCAGGTATGAAGCATCCGTTAGAATTCTTTTGTTTAGTCGTTTCATACTATTCATTTCATTTACTGTTTATTTTGTAGCGTAATTGGCCGTGGTTAAGTGTAATTAGGAAAAATGCCGAAGCAACAGAACTGACAACGTTTCCAATAAGGCATAACAGAAGAAAGAAAAAAATAAACAAGGAAAAAGGATTATATATATATATATATATATATATATATATATATATATATATATATATATATATATATGAGAAATTGTCGAGTGAAGAAGAATCCTCAACAGAATGCCGTTTCTTCATATTTCAGGACTACGTAAGCAATGCGCATCCACAACTGAGACTCGAACCTTGAATGTTACGATAAACATATAAAAACAATTCCAACTACCTGAAGAAGGCCGGAGCGTGTAACGGCCGAAACGTTGTGATAAATATGGCGACAAAGATGAGGACAATAGTCCGAATAATGTAAATAATGTACATAATACCTCATCTCAGAAATATATATATATATATATATATATATATATATATATATATATATATATATAGATAGATAGATAGATAGATATATATATAGATGTGTGTGTGTGTGTGAAGACAAAACTAGATGGAGCAACGGTAATAAGGCATAAATTTCACAAAGTAAGAAAGGCCTTAACACGCAAAAAGAGATACAGTCAAATGATTCCAGAGTTTTGCCATCAAGACAAAAAGGAAGAAAAATATGGCAGAAATCGTGACGTGGACCATTTTATTGCTTAAGATGAAATCCCAGCATTTATCTCTCTGATTTATCTATAAATCTAGCATATATATTTAGCGATCATATCCATTGGCTTGGAATCATTATATGTATTTTCTGCAGTGACAGATGTTAAACCTTCAGTGTTCCCTAATATTTCAGATTGGCCTGACATTGTGTCTACACGAATAGCAATTAAAGCTATCGGATTCGCGTATGGATGCTTCCACAAATGCTTTACTTTTAACCACTTCAAGGGTCAATCGCTACCAATCCTTCATATCTACAAAATATTTCACAACTCTTATATTCATCTCACAAACATCATTCAATAATGTTCTAATTTGATTAACTACCAAACCTTGTTTCAGATGAATATTAGGACCAAACTTCTCTTTAGATATGAATGTATGCGATAAATATTGTTCTGCAATGCATAATAACAAAGAATCTTTGTTCCAACATGCATTATCTTGTATTGTAGTCTTGTCTCTGGGTGATGACCTTAATGTCCATTCATATATATATATATATATATATATATATATATATTCAAAGCCCTTAGGCAAACAAAATTGCAGATGATGCAACACAACATATCTACTCGAACAGCCTGTTGTCGTAATACTTATAAATTTATAATTATTTAAGTAAGTAATCTATCAAATAAATATTACACGATTAAAAAAAATTGAACTAGCTACGATTTAGGTCGGGCGCATCACCCACTAGTCAGTAATTTTTTTCTGATTAGGACTCGGCCGACTCTGGCGTAGCGAGCAGCCAGGGACCGATGGCGATCCACACTCGGTCGGAATGAAACCAGAAGAAACTCTGGTGCAAGTCCGAAGCGCCTCTGACGTGCAAATCGATCGTCGAAAGACCAATCGAGCCGTCTAGTAGCTGGTTCCTCCCGAAGTTTCCCTCAGGATAGCTGGCGTTCGATCGTCGCAATTCCATCCGGTAAAGCGAACGATTGGAGGCCCCAGGGCCGTTCACGACCTCGACCTACTCTCGAACTCGAAATGGGTGGAACGGGTAGACTCTCCCGAATACGGAGCCGTCCCACTTCTCTGCCGTCGTCGTCTCGTCGGCGGCAAAAACGAATGCGAGTGCTAAGTGGGCTACTTTTGGTAAGCAGAACTGGCGCTGTGGGATGAACCAAACATCTGGCTAAGGTGCCTAACGCGACGCCCATGAGATCCCCGAAAGGGTGTCGGTCGATAAAGACAGTTTCAAATGCGAAACTTCCAAGATGCATTTAAAAATAAAATAATTTTTATTTCACACAAAGCAAGACAATAAGGCCAATTAATAGATTACCCGGATCGAACGAGAATAAGAATATTTTAGTTAGGAGAAAGATAAAATAAAACATTACATAATTCAGGAAGATAGAATATAGTGAAATTTTCAAGTTTGTGCGCAACCTGGAGTAAGAAGCCGGAAAATAGTTCCACAGGCGAGAATTGCTACAAAAGAAACTATTAGAATAGAACTTACGGTTGCGGCTTGTTAGTTCAATAGTAAAATGGTGAGATCTATTTGCCAATCTAGTAGTACTCTTAAATTCATGCATTTGATATACAAAGGAGGAACACTCGTCAAAGAATTGCCATGAAAATATTTCTAGAAAAACATAGGGAATCCACGTCACAGCGGAGAAATGTGACTGAAATCGAGATTCCAGGTTAGCATCGATTACTTAGAAATCCTTCTTTCGAATTTGGCGAGAAATCTGAGATATATAACAGGAATACTACCAAACCAAATATGGTAGCGACATTCAATACACGGATGAATGGTAGAATTTAAAATTTATGGACATGGATATTGCAGCCTGTCACAAGTTGAAACTCGGTGAGTGTAAATTATTCAAACTAAAATAGAAGAGGGAATCCAAGAACGAACCGAGACTCTTGTTACCACAGTTTTTCAGGTAGTTTAATGGTTAACGTTTATCACACAGGAAACATTCGGCATTCATTGGCAGAAATATTAGCGATATTGCTGGATAAAATTTATAAAATATTTTGTCATGAAAGAGTTTTTCCGGAAAACAAGTTTCTCAAATTAAATAACTGTTATACTTTTTATAGTATCGATGGGCGTTTTCTGCTTAACCTTTTGTTTAAGCAAGTATCTAATGTTAACATTACGTATGCTATACATTAAATTTGTTGCATCTGGAAGTATTCAAGTGATAGAGTCTCTCATATAAGCATAAGAAAAAGATGTCTATATAGCTTTATTTAAAATGTTCCTTTTTAGAGTATGAGTTTTAATACGTTCTTTTAAATTCAACAAAAATATTTAGAAAGATATATAATATTTTTATAGATAAAAATCTTCCTTATCATAAAACGCAGATTGTGTGTGTGTGTGTCTGTACGTTTAGATTATTAGATCAGATTTCCTATATTTTTCAACCGATTTCAACAAAACTTCACAGGACTACGTAAAATTAGCTTGCGGTGGTTTTAACAACGCCAAAAATTGGAAAAACACAATTGTTTTTGCACGAAATCAATTTGAAAGCACGGTTAAGTGTATCGGACCCGGCCGGAAGTTACTGCTGGCTACTCAAACGTCCGAATGCCGTTAACTTCCGGTGACTCAGCGTTTTTTTTTTTTTTCCAAGAACGATTCTCAAAAAGTAAACAAATGAAATCTAAACATACACAAGTCCTCCTAACTAAAAATAATAACCGGAAACTACTTTAAATAAACATGGTGTCCAAATGAAACCCATGTGTACAGTCAAAATGCGGAAGTTAATTTTTAGTCACTAAGGAAAGCATTTGTCCTGTCATTGCAGTTGTCTATCATCGTTAAACAACAGTACATTTTAATTTTTCATATTCTGCTATAGCAACAGCAAAATAAAGAAAAAGAAAAAAAAACGGCTTTGAATTAAATCTAGATCAAGACCAATGCAGTTTATATTTGAGGGTGTGCCATATATAATGGAAGGAAAATAAATACTTATAAAATAATGTAGAGTGCTAAAGGTTAATAGTCAATCTCGAAATATCAGTGAAAATTTTTAACTTTGCAATTGAAATGTTTTCCGTCGTCCGTTGAGATAGAAAACAAAATGATGGAAAGTCTCAAATTTTCTTTCATTCCTTCTTGAATATTTCGTTTCATTTTTTCTCTATTTCATCGTGTTCCATGTTTATACTTCTTTATTCGATCAATTTCGTACCATCATAAGAGAGGTTCTTTTTAAGCAATTATAAATAAGTTGAAATGTTCCTCACAATCACAAGCAGCCGAAACTACAGCTAAGATGCCGGCTTAATGGTAATCCTGACAGATCGGAAGAAACAGATTTTCATTCAGTATTAAAAGACGCGAAGACAACGTATTTCCAGGAATCGTCTGTCAGAAGAAATATGAGAGTTGCGCTTAGTTACAGAATCTGCGATAGAAATGGAAGGAGCTGTTGAAAGCTCCTCTCACAAGTTTCAAAAACACATGCCAAAAAAAATTATTTTTCTTTTCTTTCTTTCGAGCGTATGATTTTGAGTAAAAAAATTCTTCATGTCAAGAATCTTTTTTTTTTTTTTTGATTACATGGTTTCGAACAAAACTCTTTTCTTTAATCACTTCATCATGGCCTCCTAATATATTGTTTATGGATTATATACTCACAATAATTAAGGCTTTAAAAATGTATCCTGATGCTGCTAAATGACTTTCCGTATTTTTCATATAAACCACTTAAGATTTATAGATATGAGAAATTCATAAAACCTTGTGCGAATTAATTAAAACAACTGCTTTAGTTTTCTTTCTTACATCATCCGGTTAGTTTTAGATCCATTTGAATAACAAAGTGTATTCGATTTCTATTTTCTCCTCGGAGTAGGTCATTTGCAGTGGTGTGCAGTAACATCAATTTTGGGAGTGTGATGAAATTTTATGGGCCTTGAAAAATATTGTCATCGCATCAGAATTATATAACGCCTTGACACTATTGTCTCAACTGTCAATTAGTTGTCCTACTGACATTGTCTGAGATGGACGATACTTCAAGAAGCGGACGAAAATTGGAACGCTGCACGAACACACTGGTAAACCTTACCAGTGAGCAAAACAAAGTACTACATAGTGGCTCGGAAACTCTGCTGATTTAAATTCAGTTGAGAATCTGTGGTCAATCTGCAAGGAACGACTTCGAAGAATGGACATACGAAGTACTAACATGTGCACCGTGTCATGTTTCATTGGAAAAATGCGAAAAATAACTAATAACGGAATTATTTGTTTTCTTTCAACTAATTTCCACAGGGTTGTATCGATTCATATTTAATCACTGTGATGAACACGTTTAAAAATTGTATTATATTATAGTGTAGTAAAGAAACATATTTTACAAATAACTGTAAAGGAATACAAAGATGTGTCATATTCTTTAATGAAAACATTTGAAAATAAGTAACCAGATATGAATAAGAAGCCTCAAGCCACGTTCTTTTACAGACGCCTAAGAACAGAACCATACATATCGTCCCAATTTAAAGTAATGTCTAATACGGGGAAGAAAATAACCAAAAATTGGGAATAATAGATTTTTCCAGTTGTAGCAGAGGATATACAGGTGAAACAGTAAGGCCCCTAACAGTAAAGCTGAAGAAACATCGAAGATCCGTAGTGAGAGGTGAGACGATGAAAATTTGGCATGACTGATCATGTATGCAGGGAAAGGCATTTTCATCGTCCCGGTGGTGGCGTATTAAATTGAAAATACTAGACATGGGGAAACATTATAAAGTTAGACGTTTGAAAGTATCAACGTATATGCTATCCTATGTGTATCTCCTTAGTAGACCTACCATAGAAATAGGTACAACGTAGAAGTCGCTAATAAAGGAAACAGAAATCAAATTAAGAAAGGTAGCAGCAACTGACGTTTCAACATTAATCAACAGACAAGTTAGGCTTAAGACACCAGATTCACTACAAGACAATGGCCTAGTGTATTAATTTAGTTGATGAATATGGTGACATTGTGGTTCAATCCCTGTGTAGGGAAGTGTGTACTTTGACCCAGTGGGAACTGGTGAGCGGATGCTAAAAAGTACTATAAATAACAATGTCTATCCTATGTACATTAAATAAATGGTCAAGTTCAGAATTCTCTGTAATTTACCTATTGGTATTGGGCATTATCTCCAATTTAGACCCCCACAAGGCCAGTGGTGGAGATGACATACCAGCCATTGTCTTGAAGAAATGCGCGCCTGAGCTAGCGCCCGCCCTCTCAAAACTATATAATTACTGCCTCAAGGAATCCTGTTTTCCTGACTGCTGGAAGTCCTCACCCACTGTTCCTGTCTTTAAGAACTATGGAGACCGCTCTGATCCCTCTAATTACCGTCCTATTAGTCTCCTACCCCTGTTCGGCAAAGTCTTCGAAGCACTAATCAACGCTGAAGTGGTTAACCACCTTACCTTTCACGACCTGATCTCAGACAAGCAATATGGTTTCCGCTACGCCCGATCTACAGCTGATGTGCTTACGGTCATCACTGAAACTGTCTAACAAGCCCTTCAAAATAACGGTGAGGCTCGTGCCTAGATATCTCCAAAGCGTTTGATAGGGTTTGGCATGTCAGCCTTTTTCGCAAGCTCCAGGGTTATGGTATTACGGGTGGATTCTTTTACCTAATACAATCATTCGTGTCAAACCAAGAATTGAAGGTCGTTCTCAACGGATTCTCCTCTAGTTCCTATCCCACGAACGCAGGTGTTCCCCAAGGCTCCATCCTTGACCCCACTCTATTCCTTATTTTCCTCAACGACGTTCCTGACGCCATAGATTCACAAGTTGGCATCTACGCGAACGACACTACAATTTGCTTCTGCCTCTAAAACAAATCTCGTGTCGCTGACAAAACTAACCTGGCTGCATGTCTTGAAATGGACCTCCAATCGGTTGTTAATTGGGGCAAGAATTGCCTGGTCAACTTTAACACCTCAAAAACTAAACTACTCTCTATTAATCACCATGGAGATCCTTCCCTGCCCCCCATCAGAATGTCTGATAGTCAACTTCTTGAGAGCAATTCTTTGCGTCTGCTCGGTTTCACGTTGACTGCTGACCTGAGATGAAACAAATACATTGAGTCAATTGCTTCGTCCACCGCAAGGAAAGTTGGCTCTCTGTGCCGCGCCAGGAAATTTTTCTCCCCAGAATCGATACTTCAAATATACAAATCAACCATTCGCCCTTGCATTGAGTATTGCTGCCATATATGATCTGGGGCACCGTCTGTTTACCTCGGAGCTATGTAATATAATTGACCCTGATCTGGCATCTCGTCTACAGTCACTCTCTCACAGACGCACCGTCGCCTCTCTCTGTCTTTTCTACATATACTTTCATGGTAATTGCTCCGCTGAGCTGCTTTCACTGGTTCCCAGGCTCCATGAATTCAAGCGCCCTACGAGGCTGACATCCCGCTCTCTCCCCTACACTGTATAAACTAATAAATGTAGCCGTCTCTTCTACTCCAATAGCTTCATACCTCGCACCTCTCGCCTGTGGAACACCCTTCCCAATTACTGTTTCCCTGAGAGCTGTAATCTCCAACTATTCAAATGTAATGTCAATCAACATCTCCAGTTACCTTGATCTATCCACTATCCTTCTCCTCATCCTTTCTTCTATCACTCCTATCTGCTCTCGCTCCAGATCTTCTGCAACCCCCTGCCTCCTAGTGGCTTCACGCCTTGCTCGGGGCGTAATACTTAAAAAAAAAGATGTATATATACCTGAGGAAGGCTGGAGGGCCCACCAACCGAAACGTTGTGATAATAATTTTAGGACTATATTCCGAGTGTAAATGGCGTAAATAATAACTTATCTTCACAGAAATTCAGACAGAAGTTTACTTTTAAAGTATCTCGTCTTGGTAGAAAGACAAGTTCATTACAAATATGGTGAATTATGAAATCTCTAAAAACAAAACACGTGATGCTAACGACAATATTTGCCATTACCATACTAGAAGATATTTGGCATTCATTGACTCAGATGCCAGGTGCCCGCTTTCGGTTGAATTTTATAAAATCTTTCTCTTAAAACAACTTTCCAGGAAAAGATTTTTCTGAATTCAGTATCTGTTAACGCACTTTCTAATAATGATAGTGGTTTCCTTCCTAACCTTAAATTTATGTATTGTGGAATGCTAACATCTTCATTATGTCATTGTTTTCATTTATTTATAACCATAACTTTGAAACTAATGTTATAATTTTGTTATGAAAACAGTTGTATAAATTGAAGCGTAAAAATGACATATATACTAATTACCATGGCCTTTGAAAGCGTGGGTGATGATGGCTCGCTAAAAATGTCATTGCTCTAAGAAATGTTTTTATGTTACCTTTCCCTATTCTGACATGCAGTGGAACAAAAATGTTATATAGGTTAAACCTGTTTTCCTATGCCCGTCATGTCTTCAATATAACCTGTGCGTGTCAAAATTTTCAAGAATGTTGTTCTTCAGAGTCTGTCTATATTTCTGAGAGGAGGTATTATGTACAGTATTTACATTAGTCGGACTATTGTCCTCATCTTTGTCGCCATATTTGTCCCAACGTTTCGGCCGTTGTACGCTCCGGCCTTCTTCATGTTGTTCTTATTATGTGTACCAGAAATGATAAATAATTGTACATTTTGATTTACTTCTCTGCTGGAATGCCACGTACATGGTATTCTCAGCATCTTCTGTAAAATCTCATGCCTGTTGCTTAAATTCTATTTTCTTTTTTTTTTGTTGGAGGAAATTGTCCAGCACGGCCAATTAGGGTGTTTTTTTTTTATTGTTAGCTGTCCAACGTTTATCAGTGTTTCTAATAGAATTGTTTTGTTTATAAAATTTAGTTTTTATAGAGACATATTTCATTCCAATGTCCATTCGGATTTCTGTATGACTTTTTCCGTCATCTAGTAAAATCTTCCATATATTTAAAACCCTATATTGTTTGATATTGATATCTCAAAATCGTAGCACATCGCATTTTTGGCTTTTCTTCAGGTTGAAACTATATATTCTTTCTTCAGTATATTTCTGAGATGAGCTATTAAGTACACTATTTACATTATTCGGACTATTGTCATCTTTGTCGCTATATTTATTACAACGTTTCGGCAGTTGTACGCTCCGGCATTTTTTAGGTGGGTGGAAGAAGGCCGGGTCGTACAACGGCCAAAACGTTGTAATAAATTTGGCGACAAAGATAGTCGGGATAGTATACATAGTGTATATTCTACCTTCTTGCAATTGATGATTAGTTCTTCTTTCACGGTTTCCATTAGTCCGGTAATACTAGAACTGTTATCTACTTTGTATGTAACACACGCTATAGCATTACTGAGCAAACATTATCTTGTATTACACCCTGCTGTCAGGTCGCATTTCACATCTCTTCCCCGTGTGCTCGAAAGTGCAGGATATGTCTAACCAGGCAACACAGTGTAAAAATTTTCCCGGTTCAATGGTGATACACTCTGGCATAATTTAAGCTCATTAAACAATGTCATATGTCAATAACAGGATCGTAGTTGGTCGTCAAATTTTAAATAACATAGAATTATGGGAGCGAACGACGCGAGCATTAAATAAATGTGGTTTCATTCAATGTTCCTTTCCAATGAGTGGCAACAAACTTTGTCAGACGTTTCAAATCTTATATTATACGTGAATTCCTTCAGTCTTTAGGCACCAATGTCCAGATTTCACATATTTATGGCTTAGCAAATTTTGTTGGCGAAATCTAATGTAGTTACCAGCAATAAGTGTATTTTTCAGTGCGCCGAGTCACGAACATATGTCGCATAAGGCAATGTTAAAGTTTGTTTAACGGCAATAGCATAATCGAGCCCCCCCCTCAATAAATCCTCTTTTTGGGGACGTCTCAAACGCTGACTAATATTTGCAGACTCCTGCTGAAAGGTATAAGCTACATTCATGCCGAGGATATTATTTCTCGTTTTATATTCCATGATTTCGTAGCTACAGTACTTATCAGGCACCCTTGAGGAATATAGCAAAGTTCTCCAATATACTATACGTTCTTTAATTTTTATTTTTTAAGGTGTTCTTTTTCGTCAATACGTAGATTAATATATATTATGGCTAAATTTTGCTAATTTGAATTATTCAACGCTGTAATAATGGATTTAGCTGCCACAAATACGGGTGACAACATGTGCGTATCTACCTGTGTGCGTGCATGCAAAGAGGTTGGTCTGAAGATCTTTGGGTAACAAGCGAATTCTAAAACCAGCAGAAATTTAAGAAATAGGTATTTTGAATGATAAACTATTTCAATGAATAATAAAATCACAGAAGGAAGTTCGTAAGGCTTTTGTCTTTTTGCTTACAAGCAATAACTACCGCTGCTGATCATACATACATACATACATACATACATACATATATATATATATATATATATATATATATATATATATATATATATCGGCTTGGATTGAGGAATCGGAGAGCCAAGTTCGGATTCCAGTCGAGTCCATTACATTCACTTACGTGCTAATACCCTTGGAAAAGGTGTGAATCCTCCTCTTCTTCTACCCCTAGCTATGTGTAAAAGCAGGATAGACTGGGTTCTATAGCCTTTGATGGCAACTGGTCTCGGAGAAGGACAACTCTGTATTCCTAACTGCGGAGGGTCTTTCGGGGACCCTGTGGCACGTAGTGCACCAGGTCTCTGTATTCAACTCTTCAAAAAGTGTGGATGGTTCTGCACGAAACCTTGACCAATATAATCAAATCTCATGTGCTGTTCTTTTACCTAGGAGGCCGATCTGCTTGAAACTCATACGTCGAATTCGATGGGAGAGTCGAATAATATATATATATATATATATATATATATATATATATATATATATATATATATATATGTATATATATATATATATATATATATGTGTGTGTGTGTGTGTGTGTGTGTATGTATTTCTATCATTTGTTTATCCTTGCTTGAACCAGCTTCTAATGCTCTGGAGCGGCTTGGTGATGGTAGTCGTGGTTCTCGGAGGCACAATCCTATGGCTAAAGGTACTTGGATGAGTTCCACCACGGAATATGTGAACGAGTGGCGCAATATCGAGTCTAGTTTGCTACCGGTTTGTTACCGGGTCCCGTTAGTACAGTTTGTACGACATTCGCCTGTCATTGTATCTGTCCAGGTTTCAATTCTCGGTAGTGAATGCGCACTGAGTCCCAAATATAGGAAAAACTGCCGTCCAGTGCTTTCTGCATTCTGTTGACGTTTCTTCTAGACTCGATGAATTACTTAATTATCTCAAATCCTCCTTAATTTCTATCATATATATATATATATATATATATATATATATATATATATATATATATATATATATATATATATATATATAATTGATATCACTCCACGCAAGACAATAAAGACTCAGAGGGTTACAGAATTTGGAACAGGATCATCAGTAATGATCGTGAAGACGAACGAGTAAGCATGGAAGACAGTATATAGAGATTGGGGTTGCAGTTACATGTTTACAGATTAAAGTTAACTGGAAAGGATGGAGTCGGAAAGGAGTTCCATAAGCAAGAAGTGCGAGAAAAGAAAATGTTAGCTTAGAATTGAAAGTTCTATCTATCAGAGTCAACTACAAATTGATGGATCAAGAAGACAGTCTATTATTGCGTTTAAATTTAAAAAGTTTCGTTACCATAGCGAAGAAATCATCCGTACAATTAGCCATGAAAGTATTTATAGAAAAACAAAGAGAGGCAACATAACGTCGACGGGAAAGTGACTGAAACCTAATCGCCAGATGAAGAACAACAAAATTGCTGATGTACCAACCGTGGTACGTAATAAACACGTCAAAAATACAACTGTGGTAAGTACTTCCAATTGAAAAAGCCTCTACAAGTTTAAAACAATTATCATAAGAAAATCAATCGTTTCAAAATATATGAATAGCGATAATATAATGTCCGTTCTTGAGAATATATATATAAATTTCGACATTTAGGCACAAATATATATATATATATATATATATATATATATATATATATATGTTTGTGTGTGTGTGTTTGCGCGTCTTGCGTGTGTCTGTGTGTGTGCGCGGGCGCTCGCTCTCACGGGTGTCTTTAACAGGAGACAGGGACTTATTTGGATAGATATTTTGCTACTGGTGAGGAATGAAAATGTATATTTGTTATTAGTTTAAATTGTATCATATCTTGCACTATTTAGCAATGTTTTATTACCACTAGTAATTACTTTGCGATATATATATATATATATATATATATATATATATATATATATATATATATATATATATATATATATATATCGCTGTGTGTGTGTTGCGTATGCTGTGTGTGTTGGGTGTGCGTGCGTGCGTGTGTGTGCGTCGCGCGTGTGTCTTTAACAGGAGGCAGGGAGTTATTTAGATAGATACAAAGAAAGACACACAGATAAATAGATATATTTTGAAAGACAAATAATTAGATAGAAAGACATACTGATAGATAGATAGATAGATAGATAGATAGATAGATAGATAGATAGATAGATAGATCATTCAATTCTGTTCTAATATAGTTAAAAATCCATAGTTAAATATCCACTTTTCCTGCGTTGCAATATTCATTTCTTTTCCTCACGTATTTTTTAAAAAATGGCAGAAGGAACAAAAGAAGATAATGAAGAAATTATTTCATATTTAAACCGTAACATGTTGTCCACTTTTATTCATTGTACTCAGCAACATTTCTGCAAACAATTTTTCTTTCCTTTACGTTCGAATTGGGCTGCTGTGCTTGACAAGAACTGAATGGTGAAGAGAATGTGAATCCTGAAATTATAACCACGCCTGTGCATACCGAACAAGAAGTTATCATTACTGATAAGAATATCTTATAATGGACGGCTAACGTCAAGAGGATTGGCGCGCTAATCCTAATCGTATGATTACATCCAATAGAAGAATATGGCCTTTAACATCATAGGGTGATAAACGCAAAAGGATTTATCGGTTTCTATCGCTGATTTTGCCTTTGTGTTTCCATGAAGGAATCTATAATAATGCAATATGCTTTGACTTGGGCCATTTTAGTCGAAATGATATAATCATTTAAGTATTGGCTTCGTGTAATTATAGCGTAAAATTGAATTAATGCATTTGAATATAAACATTTAGGTTTCATTATTTTGTATTAAGCTTTAGGCTATATCACGTTGAAACTCCGGTTCAGTGAAGTTAAACAACGTTAAGACTTGTCAGTACCTCGATGGGTGACTGCTTGAGAATGCCAGGGGCTATATGCCCTTTGCGGTAGTCATTATGTTATGAACAGCACGTTATGGTAATGTCCTGATGAGCAGCAAAGGGAAAGGTTTGGGGAGGGCCTACGTCCAACAAAGAATTTTCACTGGCTGATTAATAATAATAATAATAATAATAATAATAATAATAATAATAATAATAATAATAATGAAATTATCTTACTTAAATTTATATATTCACTTTATACCGGAGTTTTCACAAATTTAACTTACTGTGTCAAGCAAAATAATATTATACGTTTTCTGTTATGAGAATCGTAGCCTCAAACGGCATTTATCAATGAGAAGAATTATCTTATTAAATAGTAATATCTGTCTTACGTTTCAAAGTTTTATGCATTTACGAAGCCACAATTATAAATTAGCGAGAGAGGATTAAAATCACTCCTCTAAGAATGTACCTCAAAATTACACTATTTACATTATTCGGACTATTGTCATCATCTTTCTCGCCATATTTATTACAACGTTTGGCCGTTGTACGTTCCGGCCTTCTATAGGTGGTCGAAATGTCTAATTGAACCCTTTATTTCGCTCACTGGGTAGACTTTTCTAGTTCCACGTGCTATGATTAATAGATCTCAATTATCATTTATCTCCTGTTAATTCCCCTCTGAAACTATAACAGTCTACACCAGTGAGCGAAATAAATGGTTCAGATCGACATTCCAACCACCTGAAGAAGGCCGGAGCGTACAACGACCGAAATGTTGTAATAATTATGGCAACAAAGATGAGGACAATAGTCCGAATAATGTAAATAGTGTACATAATACCTCATCTCAGTAATATAGACAGACTTTGAGATTAATATTTTATTTCAATACTAAATATGTCACTTGCATATGCATGCTAGTTTTTAATCCTTTCCTTCCAAGTAAAAGAATAGAACAACTAAGACGAAAAAGTTTTCAGAATGCGAATGTGGAAAGAAAAGAAATATTATTAAGCAGATAGAACAATAAAAGAATAGGAATCAAGAAGACAGTAGATAACGATTGACATTTAAATTTTTGAAGATCTTAATTGTCTGGAAAGCAAGAAGCCGGAAGAGATTTCCGCAATCAAAAATCAACAACTCCTGAAAATATTCTGAGTACAATGATCAGTGCTCATCTTAGTTGATATATCATAAGTACTAAGTTTCGGTCAATTACCCATAAGCCATCACCAGGTATCCATTGATTTTCTTTGAAAAGGGATATATATTGATTATTGCGTTAGTTTTACATGCAATGCTTATTGTTCCTTCCATCTGGATATATCAGATATTTTATTGCCATTCACCGAGACAAAAGTTGCAGAGTATATCGGTCTTATACCTTTGAACCCGAATGCTGGTTATCTTAGGGGCTAAAGTTGCCGACACGTGAAGGAAATAAATTATGCGAGGGGTGAGAAGGCGGCTTTCATTTCAAGACAGTATGGCAATCATCATGGATGTACGTGTGTCCGCATGTTTAAATCGTTCATTTTCCAATCATGAGATCCCTTTAGACTAGTAATACGGTCAAAATCTTCAGATAAATTAGTCGACCATGATGACATTTGAGGGAAGCCTTTTAAGCGGGAAGCATCTTTGGGAAGTTACTGAAAAACATCCTACCAGCTGACACAATATTTGTCCATGAGTGTACTAGCCTGAAGTCAGAAGTCATCTTGATTGAGGGTGTAGGTGTAATATTTTGTTTTTGTTTTTTTTTATTTATTCAAACTATTGGTCACGACATAATGATTATCTCCCTTCCAGAAAGTGCAACTAAGGTTTGCTCAGCATTGTGGCGGTATAAATCTTAGTTGTTGTCAGTGAATGTCGATCAAACACAAATACGCTTGAACAGACATCGCCAACCGGCATTGATTAGCCTCCATAGCATACAGGAATACTCGGATAAAGCGACAAGTCATTATTATGTATGTCTTTATGCATGTACTTTCGCTTACGTAATACTTTTAAATATACACACCGTTTTATATATATATATATATATATATATATATATATATATATATATATATATATGTCTTGACGTGCTATACCATTTAGCTACAGGAGAAACGTCTGGTTAGCAAAGTCAAATTACATTTTTAGACACAAATTACCTATGAGCGTTCATATGTGTTAGAAGCATAACTTAGTGTAAACAAATGACGTCATATATTATGAAATAGATTAAGTTTTAATATTTTTTGTTTATACGTTATTTTTATAGATACAAATATTAAACAAAATCTCTCTTTACTATGAATAATATTAACTACATTTAACGGTCTGAATGACCTTGAAATTTTATACAAAATATGTGTCCTCCGACAGGACTCAAAACCGTATCATATACAGAAACGTCATATAGCCTGTCGTGCTATTTTATTGCTAGCTTACAAAGAAACCGATTATACATACATACATACATACATATATATATATATATATATATATATATATATATATATATATATATATATTTCAAGTATAGCTTAAATGTGACACAAGGCCGAAATTAGGGGCCACCCAGAGTGAATCGGACTCACTACTCAGCCGTAATTGTTCTAGCAAAACAAGATTGCTAACGATTACGTCACCTCGAGGTGCCCAATATATATTTATATATACGGCTCTGTTATTGTAATGGAGGTATATTACTCAAGGTGGGTCCGTTTGACACAGATTCTTTCGTTTGCTTGGAAGGTAAGTGTTTATAGTTTGTCGCTTCACCACAACAGGGAAAATATTTTGGGAACGGTGATAACAGGTGACGGAATCTGAACCACGGGTTATGATCACAAAGTTTTCGCAGTAGAAGTTCCGAATTTTTCTGAGAACGAAGGACAACACGACATTGTTAACAGTTTTCTTTATGAGTTTTATCTACATGCTCAGACACTAAACAACGGTACTACAGTGATGTGTTGATGCGTTTGAGTGATGCTCTTTGTGGTAAAGGGACAAAATTGCATCTGTTTATTAAGTGGAAAATCCACCATAACAAGATACCTGTCCATTCAATGTAAATTCTGCAGAGTTTTTTTGGCCATACACGACATTTCATAGGTCCGCCAACGGCTATATCCCTCGATCTAGCCTATTGCGACATTTTCCTCTTTTAAGAATAAAATTCCACTTGAAACTAACACAAGACATCGAGGACACCCAGGAGAATTCAAAGAGACAGATTCTAGCTCTTTCAAAAATAAAATAAAAAAATTATTACCTGGATTTTTTCAAAACTGAAACGAGTTTGGATAAAATGTGTGACATCAAAAGGCTTCAACTCTGAAGTAGATTAAATATCGTGTTGTAGTTTTATTTTTATAGCATCAGTACCGATACTTTTCTATTTAAATTTAGCATCCTCTAAAGACATATAAAAAAGTATGTTTGTTTTATATGTGTTTATATATTTTTGGCATAAAAGTGTGTGCCAAATTCACCTCTGTGTGTCTTTCTCTCTTTTTGTGTTTCTCTATACTTCATCAATAGATTATGGAGTCATAGACTCAGTAAGTTGTTGCTGTAGTATGCTAGCTCAGACTCAAACAACTAGCTCTTTTATAGACAGGTTGCCAACCAAGCTTAAGGTGTTCGGTCTTCCTTAACATCTTTGATGGCGGAAAGATCTGGATCCATACATTTCCTGACGCCGTTGGCGAGAAAGTGAAAGTGAAAGTAGGGATATAGAATTCGATCTCGAGTATTTGTTTTCTCGATCCAAGTCAGTAAATATTACACCACCAGCACATTAGTCTCAAATTTAACAGGACTTGAAACGATGATCAAATTCATAATCCATTGTTCTACATAGAAATACGATATACATACACACATACATATATATATATATATATATATATATATATATATATATATATATATATATATATATATATATATATATATATATAAAGTGATGTGGATGTTTGTAAGCGAATGTTTGGGATATGTGAGTGTAAGCCTGAAGCAACTGTGCTTCGACGACAAAATGAATTTCCCATTTCTATCATCGATTACTGTTGGATAATTACTAATGATGTGGTCAAACCGACGTCGACATCCCGAAAGCTTTTAGCTTAAAGGTTAAGGGTTATAAAGTGGCGATAAAATTCGGTGGCCTGAGACGTTGGGTGTGTCGGTAGTTAGTCGGCCTCTGTTCATAATTGCCAACTTGATGGTGGCTTTTCAGTGAAACCCTTTAGCTCTATGTCGATTTCTTCCTCACACATTATTACATTTCCCTGAACACTGTTGTAATGAAGGATGTTAATCATGAGTCTGGCCAGAAGAAGAAAAAGAAGAGATTATATTACGAAGAAGTAAATAAGACTTGAAAGAGCAATAAAGAGCAAGAACATGAAGAACTGTCAGAATTTTGAATGGTGAATAAGAAAATAAGAATGAGACAGAAGAGTAAAAAGTAAATAAGAAGAGAAAGAATTGAGAAAGATGAATACTAATTTAAGAATAATAAAGGAAATAGACAAATGGAAAAGACGTAAAGAAAATGTGGAAGAGGAATAAGAAATGACAAGGATAGGAAGAAGAAAGTTTAAATAAGAAATAAAAACAACAGAAGAATGAAATAGGAGGAGAGGAAGAAAAGAGAAAAAAGTTTTAAAGAATATAAGGAGAAGGGGAAGAATCAAGACTTAGTAGAAGGAATGGATAGTAAAAGAAGGGCGAGAAAGAAGCTGGAAAGGTTAATAAAAGGAGAAAGAATTAAAAGAGGATCAAGAATGAGTAAAGAAGAAAAATGTGTCACGATTAAGAAATGAAGGTGAAGACAAAGAGAAAGTATTATGAAGAAGGAGTGAAATAAGAAACGAAAACGAAAAAGGAGTGAAGTGAGAAGAAGAAAGAGAAGAAGAGACAAGATTTAGAAGACATGAAGAAGAATGAATTAGGAAGTAAAAGAAGAAAAGAATTATATTTGCATGAGAAGTATTCAATAAGAAAAGAAGTATAAAAGTAGAACGAGTCAAGATTAAGAAGAAGAAAGTAAGAAGTGAAAGGAATGTAGAATAAGATGAGAACAGCGTCAAGAAGAAGAAGAAATAGTAGTAGTTGTAGTAAAAGAAGAAGAAGTAGTAGTAGTAGTAGTAGTAGTAGTAGTAGTAGTAGTGATAGAAGAAGAAGACGAAAAAGAAGAAGAAGAATGTCAAGGAAGAGGAGAAAAAGAATTAAATAAGAATACTTAGATAAAAAGAAGTAGTAGAAGAATATGAAAAAGAGACAAGAAATACAGAGTTGAGCAGAATAAATAAAGACATTATGGATACGATGATCTTCTACGCGTAGAAGAGTAATGGAAGGCGACTCGGATTGAAGATCCATTACATTCACTTACGTGCTAATACCATTGGGCAACGTATGAATCCTCTTCTCCTCTAAGCTATGGGTATAACAGCGAGACAGGCTGGGTTCTGTAGCCTTGGATGTAAACCCTTCTAGGAGTAAATAACTCTGAATTCAAAACTATATGTACCCTGGTGTAGCACAAACTATACAGGAGGAGGAGTGATCGTTTTCATTGGTTCGATCATCACGACTAAGGTCGAATGATCATGATGATGATAAAGCGTATTTTAGATGTGGCATAAATATGAAATTATAGAACACAAAGTAAGGACCGAACTCACTTTAACACACTTTTCAGCTATAATACCATATATATCATAAAGTAAGTTTATATATATATATATATATATATATATATATATATATATATATATATGTGTGTGTGTGTCTGTGTGTGTGTATAGCACAAAAATTAGAAAGTAAAATCTATATACACACACACACACACACACATATATATATATATATATATATATATATATATATATATATATATATAGCGCAGAACCTAGTAAAAGTGATAACGACGCCAGAATTAAATTAAGAAAAAAGCAATTAAGACAAAAATACAGATAAAAATAATATAAAACAAACGAGATGTGTACAAGGGGGAGGGGACTGAAATTTGAAAAATTGATTTGTCATAAAATGACAAAAATATAAAAACTGATTTATAAAGTAAAAGAATATAATTACTTTATTTATTCGATAATTACGATTTCTCTCTGTTCATGTCGAGAATAAAATGAAACACAGTAAGAAATCATGTAAAGATGGTATAGATATTAAATAAACATAGATTAAATGGTGAAAATCTATATAAATGATCCAAATCTTGTGTGACCACTAAAGTATTGTAGTATATCAAATAAGCAACTGTAGCATCAATTACTGCATAATTTTGATCGACCGCCATTATTCTTGAAAAATGACTGGAAACATTTAATATATGAAGAAGAAGAAGAAAATCAATTCCGCTAATAGCATTATTGAAGAAAGCCAGAATGCAGACGAGAATGTTGAGAATCTGTAAAGAAAAAATGGTTGCCTCTAGATACCACGTGATAAGTGTTTTTTTTTTTTTTTTCCTTTTGTTTTCTGCAAGGATATCATCTTTTAGAACACATGTGAGAATGGGTCCCTGTATATTTGTTTTCTTTATAACATGAGTTTCTTATGATTCTACGGAAAGATTTTGATGTCCTCTAGCTTTCTTAAATTATGAATCGTCCCCGATATCCCAGTTTAACATAGTTGAAGAGAAACGGATCCATGCCGTTGCGAAATGATTGCAACATGCTAACACAGAAATTACCTATCCAAACAGATAACAGATTGGTATATGCATTTTCCCAGATACGTGTTAGAAGCCGGGTCGTTCAGTAGCCGGCTTTAATGACAAATTCCATCAAGTACACTGTCGATAAAACCTCTAATCTACCATTATATAAGCTGTTTCGGAAAGCTACTTAAAATGTACAGCAAAATCTCAGTTACTGCACTCGGTTGAAACAAAAAGATTACAGGCAACCCTATGGCAATTAACGGAAAGTTTTTTACAGTCTATTAATAGGTTATTTAAATCCGAAACATATTTTCGATTTTTTATGAATGAATATTTTATTCACAATGTTTTAACGAGTAATAATGATAATTCCGTATACCTTCTACGATTTAACCCACACTTTGGGGGTAGCTGACGCAATGACAAAGTGAGCAAAGAAGCAAATATTCACCATCATTACTAACCAAGAATGTGCAACTGAAGCTCCTGTGAGATACCATCAATTTCAATAAAAATATAAACTTTTGCTGAAACAATCAGTCGGATATAATTCATCAGCGAAATATCTATACATATAATTATTCCATGAATGGAACTTGACAGGCGTTGCGGTACCATGGAATAAGAACATTGCGAAGGCGGAGTAATTGAAAATAGTGAGGTACCAACATATTGCAGGGTGAATCAGAGAAATAGACGGCGCAGCATCCGAAGCGGTCCCTCTCCCGGTTGGTCTGTGTCTACTCTGCGGTAACGAGTTCAGATATGGTCATTATCACCCGGCTGAAATCCATAATTGTCGGAGAGGATATCAAATAATAATAATAATAATAATAATAATAATAATAATAATAATAATAATAATAATGTTGCTACACCAGGTATTAATCATAGTGTTTCTGATCTTAATCAGTTAGACTTTTTTTAATATACTCATACCTGTATTTGCACATTAATTTTGGATGCAGTAACTATCACGTTGAATACGAAATATTTGTTAGTTGCCCCATTAAGATCTGTTGAGCATCATCTACTAGTAAACTGGGCATGTCTGTTCTTAACCGGAAGTAGAGGAAAGCCATATTTGCCATGTATCGAAAGAATTGTTTCTAAGTTTGTGAGTCAGCTAAGGCAACTTAAGTGTATATGCAAACATTCTCAAACAAAAGACGTCTGAGCATGCTTGTTTCGTTCACTTGAATGTATTTATAATGTTGCCCGCATTCAATAATTTTTATTAACACCAATCAAAAGGCCACGCATATTTGACTCTGATGTATGCGTTTGATGTAAGTCTATGGGGAATTTAGATTTCTTATATTCGTACATCAGCGACATTTTGTACGCTCTACATTTATTCAATAATATTAATAACAATGACAAGAAATACTGGTGGAACTTTCTCGCCTTTTCTCCTTGAATCTTGTGATGAATTGTAATTCTTAGCTTAATGATTGAATAATCTCCTGGCACGTTCCACGAAAATAAATTTCCTGTTGAATCTTCCCACTTGCATTGTTAATATT
This sequence comes from Acanthosepion lycidas, assembly GCA_963932145.1. Taxonomy (NCBI): domain Eukaryota; kingdom Metazoa; phylum Mollusca; class Cephalopoda; order Sepiida; family Sepiidae; genus Acanthosepion; species Acanthosepion lycidas. The sequence goes on from OZ010595.1 coordinate 97,024,036, forward strand.
TGAAAACTTACTATTTTAATATCTTTCTTTTTCTCACTGAAACCCAGCAACCTCTCTGATATGTGGTTTCCGTCTTTCCTCACGATCAGAACGGAACAGTCCATTAATTAGCTGACAGTGAAGAGACGCAATGTACGTGTTAAGTAACTAAGCTAACTAACGAAGGAAATTACATAACCAATAATAATAATAATAATAATAATAGTAATAATAATAATAGTAATAATGATAGTAATAATACTACTACTAATAATAGTAATATTAATAATAGTATTAATAATAGAAATAACGACAATAATAGTAATAATAGTATTATTAATAATAGTAATATTAATAGTAATAATGATAATAATAGTAATAATAATAATAGTAGTATTAATAATAATAATATTTGTAATAGCAATAATAATAGTAATATTAATAATATTAATAATAGTAATAATAATAGTAGTAATAATAATAGCAATATTAATAATAGTAAAACTAATGATAATAATAGTAATGATCATAATAGTAATAATAATAATAGTAATAATAATAATAGTAATAATTTTAATAGTAGCAATAATAATAATAACAGCAACATCAACGACAACACTAAAATATTAGTTCCAGAAGAGGTGAAAAGAAAATTACATTCAGAAGAACAACACTCTACAAAACTTTACAGAAAGAAGTTAGTGTTGACATATCTGTCAGTTAGTCAGATATGTGCCATGAGTGATACACGCGTAGGCGATCAAGTATCTTTCTGACATGACTGACGAGGCAGATTCCCCCACCAACTAGAATTGCCATTTATTTCTGCGGTAAACCAGTTGCCATCGAAGGCTATAGAACCCGGTCCGTGCTACTATTTACTCATACCTGGGAGTGAAGAAGAGCATTCATATCTTCCCAAAGGAAGCACGTATATGAATGTAATGGATTCGACTGTAATTCGAACTCGGCTCTCCGATTCCTCAATCCGAGCCGCTATCCATTACTCCCAATTGCTAATATGTAGATTGATATAAACAGGAGATGAGATATGAAGACTAAAACATCCCGAGCCTATCAAGAACAGAATGTAAATTTTACTTAAATCAATTTCTGTCAGTGTCAACATCTTCACTATCTAGTAAGATTCACTACTCTGAGCAACGTTCATATAAGGAAATGAATGTCCATAATTTCTATCCACAACCACAGGATCTGAAATAAAAGTAAGATTAAGAAAGTAATAGTATTTTAATATGGCTGCTCAAGAACAACGAGGGAGAAATCATTTCACTCGAAGCGATAGAAAGAGGCAACTGAACACGAAGTATGAAAGGATCTAAGAAAAAATATTATTAACTCAAGAGGACAATAAAAGAACAGATTTAAAAGAGACAGATTTATATCGTGACACATAGGTCAGTAAAAGACTGAAGGAAATGAAGAAGAAAATGCGATCGCAAAAATTCTGAAAAAAAGAGATAATCAGAAACGAAAAATACGTAATGACTTTTTTGTAAGAAATATTCAGAACTTAGCTTTTTGCTTTTAATGTCTGGACAGTAAATGCATTTAGAATTAATGTCTGAACAGTAAATGTAGTATTAGGAGATGACTGCGCAGTCGTCTATTTTCTATATTTAAAAAATCCGATGTGCCAGTAACAGATGCATTTTAATTTAACTAGCGATGATATAGAGCCCCGGGAAAACAAAAGAATTTATTCACTTCGCAAACCCAATGTGAAAACAGTATCAAGGAACATCAGTTTCATTTCCAAACAGATTAGCATGTTTCTCTGTGCGTACTGACAACAGTGATACAAATGACATTTTCATTTATATTTAAAATATGAAAACATAATTCTGAACATCACAAAATTAAAATTACATCAGAAGAGAGAGATTTAATATTACACGTTGTCGATCGTATCATGTGATAACTGATATTAATATAAGGGCTGAGTCAGATCAGGAGAATGTTTTCGATTTGACCTATTTATTTCTCCTCAATTTTGGAAGCTTCTAATATGGCGTTAAGTATTCGACATTCTTCACTCAACAAATCAATTCCAAGAGAAACAGATCTTAGAATGATTTTCCTGCAGACGAAACTATGATAACATCTCCATGTTTTGCAATTCCCTGAGCGCTCACTGTTCCCTGTGTCGAAAATTCTTCTTCTAAGTGAATTAAACTCGAGCGAATTTGACAATTCCAAAGATCCATCTCTTGTTGATTACCAGTTTCTTATGAAAAAAAAAAAAAGAAAATTGTGACAAATTGTCGAAATTCCTTGGTACGTCGCACAGAAACACTTTGAAGGATTCGCTGAACGCGTTGACAGAATTACAAGGAACGGCTTCGTGAACAATTCTCCAATGGCTGAGATTGTTGAATTATTTACACTGAATGTGTGATCGCTATCTTGGAATAAATCCATTACAGATCAGTACAAAGACATTTTCATTACACACACACGCGCGCGCGCGTGCGCGCAGACACAAATATACAATCACACACACATATATAGGTTCGTGTGTATATGTATATGTGTGTGTATATATATATGTTTGTATAAATATGTGTGTAAATATATGTGTGTAATATATATATATATATATATATATATATATATATATATATATATATATATATATATATATATATATATTTCAATTAAAAGGTGCAATTATAATTTATAAATTCATGAATTATTCATACAAAAAACGAATATAGAGGTTAACGATTTAAATGGCGAGAATACATATTCGCTACAATATAAATAAGATACATCAACCCCGAACCTGTATATGAATGATATGATCCCCGTTTATAAATTCCAGTTGCATAAGGTCTTTTTTAATTTTTTACAAGCTTTCGTCTGTTCCTACAGATATCATCAGATATGGAATTAGATTTTGTACTTGTTTTACTTCTCGGTAATAAGAGCACAACGAAAATAGAGATGTAATCCGAAAAAATGCTATGAGAAATGTGTTATTATTTTGGAAGGTGCGGTCGCAACGCTGAGTTTGAATTTAAATTTTAAGGTTGTGCGTTTTTGTACAAATATAGCAATAAGATAATTCTTTTTTACTGGTAGATTTTTTGTAAGGATGATGCATGAATTTATAAATTATAATTGCACCTTTTAATTGAAATTTAAATAACTGATCCAACGTGCAACGTTCGGATAATAAGTGTGACATTACTGTAATTATTGAACAATATAGTTCATGCCATATTGACGGAATATATATATATATATATATATATATATATATATATATATATATATATATATATATATATATATACACACACACACACTCCGTGCCAAATTATTATCGAGATAACTTTTTTCTAATATTTCAAACACCGTCCAATCAAATAACACAAAGATTTCGCACCACGTTGGCAATACTGACCTGCGCAATCACCGAATTTTTCTTACTGATCTGCGCTATGTAAACAAACTGGCGTCATATTTGTTATCAGCACGGTGATTTGATCGTGCCAAATTATTAGAAAGGTTTTGTAAAATTCCCAGAATTGAGCAAACAAAACGTTTATTAATGTTGTACATGAATGTTTATGATCAAAAGAACATAATAAATAAGATAATCAAACAAATAATCACAGATACAAACGAAGGCACAGTTATAAACAAATTAATAGGGAATGTGCTTTCCCAGTTTTGAAATTACTTGAAGAAGTCTACGATCGATAGAATTTGTTAATTGTAAGATGTTATCTCATGTAATGACGCGAGATATGTCAAGAATTGCTTCCCACAACTCATCATTGATCCTGAATTGTTGTCCGTTGGCGTACAGTCTTCGTTTCATGATGATCCATGATTGGGTTCAAATCCGGAGAATTTGCTGGCCACTTTATTTTTTCGAGGTACATCGAAGCTGTTTTAAATATTCAGTAGTCTTGTGAGCAGCATGTGAGGGAGCATTACCTTGCATAAAACCAATGGCCCTTCTGAAGGCAACTCTTTGCCTTTTCATCCGCGGTTCAAGATGCTCCTTCATAAACGCTATATATGCATCAGCAGTCATATTGACGTCATCTGGTACTCTCAATGGGCTCACTAATGCTTTTCCAATGATACCACCCCAGATCATTATGCCTCGACCGCCTTGTTGGCGTCTCAAACGCTGATGGCGATTCTGTCCATTCATTACCCAGCCTTTGCACCATCTATCTGAGCCATCAAGTGTTGCTCGAGTTTCGTCTGTGAACAAAACTTTAGAGAAGTTAATCTTCATATTGTCCTCGGCCCATTTCAATAGATTTTGAATGTGATTTCTCGTCAACGGAGGTTTCGATACAGGTTTGACTGTTGTTGCTATTTCCCTCAGATACCGACACCAATTACATGTAGACACAGTAGGATCCCCAATGCGACTGAAAAGCTCTTGAATGGTAAGTCCGGGGTCCTTCGTGGCCTTTCGTTTAAGTCGTGACATGGGACGACGTGAAATAACCTTCGGCTTGCCTTTATCTACCATTTTGCGTGTAGGGTCGGCGGTGAACTTTTTTTTTTGATGACACCTCCCTATCATTTTAGAAATTTCTAGGGTAGATTTCAGTTTATAAACAAGCTCAAAGCAATAGGTTTAAAAACTTAACCCAATCATAACCTAAAAAAAAAAAAAAACTTTCAGAAGTTGTTGACAAAAAACAAATTGTAGTTCAATACGACATACTCATATAAAAAAACCTTTTGGAAAAATATCTGTATGTATACAAATACACATTTAACGGCGTAACAAAGTTTCCAAAAGTTTTTCTGTCGTTGAAATAGACCAGACGTTATGCGTTGAACGGATGTCATTCCTTTGAAAAAAAGCACCGCGACACTGCCTTGACTTAAACTCTTATTTAAAGTAATTAATATGTTGATACAATAGTTGTCAGTGAAAATGTAAACCCTACCGCTCCGTATTAAAATGATTAATTTTCTCCATATACATAGAAATTAATATAACAAATGTACATTAGTCATTCCAAAGTTCGCTTGACGATGAAACAAAATTAGTTACATTAATTTATTTAATTTCTATAATTAAATTGAAGTTTTTAGCTTCTGTTTTTTGAAACATGAGAACTCTTATGTATCGATGGAATCATATTTCTTTTTAAGAATAATTATATATATATATATATATATATATATATATATATATAATCTCATCAATAAGGACATTATTTTAGTCCGATTAATTAATTTTAAAGAACGAAATGATTTATATAGAATTATTTTCACTTTGTCATTCAATTACCGAATATTCATATCCTTATTTTCAGTTAACATAGAGATATCATTTTGCCTTACCATTCTATTTGATCTATGCATGGAAACTGCAGCTTTAATGGAAATCGCTAACTCTGAATATCGATCCGGGCCGTGCATATTTTCCTATCAGCTCCCTGTAGATAGAATTGTCAACTTATTAAGGTGCTGATTGAGCAACGAGAACGATTTAATGAGAAGGGGGTAACCCTACGCCAGTCCATTCCACCCCATTTTCCGTATCTAAGTTGTATGTTCATTATCTCTGTAAAGTTTGCATGTATGAACACAGACATCTCCATCGTTAGCTCGATTAGCCACGCTTCTGTCGGCATTCAGACGTCGTTAATTGTCACCTCTAACTTTCTTTGCCGCGCCAAATCGTCATCGACATTACCATCATCACTCTAGTCACTACTAATCTGATCGTTTCTGGTGTTATCCTTATTAAAGGATTATTATTACTAGCTTTAGCACCATCTTCCTAATAATTACCTTGTCTGCTGAAACTAATAATCCATTTATTACAACAAAAGTGCCATTGATATAAATAATATTGTAAATCTAATCTACAGAGAAGTGAATCAAAGGCATGATTTTATCGTTGACAATCCACTGACGAGTTTGGACACATTTGGTATCAAATGGAACAAAAGCTTATTCATCATTACTTTGCATAATGCTACCATATCTGCTGATATCTAGATAAAATCCAAAGAAGCGTCTGTAATATTACCAGGCATGTCTTGGTATTTCGACGTTAGTCTCATCCCCCCACCACGGTGCCTTTCCTATAAATATTTCCATAGCATTATTTTTATGATATCTGCTCTTTAGTACACCGATCGTTTTAACGTACTAATTGTTTGGAAACTAGGCCTTATCGTGTTACTGTTGGAAAACCTAGATGTAACACTAAGTTCTATTCTAATAGTTTATTTTCTCGCACTTCTCACCCGTGGAATTTTTTTCCGGATTGTTTCTTCCGACTATAAATTAAAAAAAATGTAAATGCAAAGTCAATCGCTATCTTCTGTCTCCCTGGATCTTGTAATCTTATTGCCCTTTCCCCACATTAAAGCCTCTTTCACATTCAGTAATCTATGACGTCTTAGTGGCATTAACTCCTTGCTTGGGGTGAAATGATTAAACCAAAAATATAGATAGAAAAATTCATCAGTGTCAGTTTCGAATATAAAATAAAAAATTGGCGAACTGCACGGTGTTAAAATTCATTTTTTTGCGTTTATGTTTGATTTTTATCGCTGGTAATATGAGAAAAATCGTACCTTTTCGTTTTTATTTATTTATTTATTTTTTTTGGCGTACAATTTCATTTAGTTCACCGTACTTTCTCGTCTTTTTTGACACTAGTTCAAGATGGATATTTTATTCATGTGATGGCATATTATTTTGAAACAGTCACATCTGTAATCATCCAAAAGACCAGGATGTTAACGAGTAATATTAAATGAAATTTAGAAATATCGAAGGATCAATAACGACAGCAAATATTATTTAAGTCGCAACTAACTTTTCTTCTGTTTCATGTTATTTTTTCATTTGATTTACTTTATTATATAAGAAGACATATTAAATATATCAAATATTTAGATTATGTTGCGCTGGAAACATCATATGATCTTCACAATATAAGTATGCCAATATGATTTTATAAATACAGAGTGTCAATAAAATCTATTTAGAATTTTTACAAAAATATATTCCAAGGACAATTGTAATATCTTAAGCAGGCTTGTTATATATTCTCATTAATTAGTAAAGTTTTTAGTGCCATTTCATTTGTATATTCTGTGTATCCTGTTGTTGAAAGAGGTACTGTTAAATGAACCCTTAATATTTTCAGACCAGTGGATTGGAAGGGCTGGCAAACTCGATCACCAGATAGCACACATCTGGACTTCTTTCCATGGGGATATGTTAAAGATATCGTGTATCGAAAAAAGATACGGGACATCACTGATCTAAAAAAAAAGATCACTTATGCTATAGCCACCATTGATGGGGTTATGCTACAAAGACTATGGCAAGATATCGAGTACCGTCTTAATGTGCTTCATGCAACTAATGGTGCCCATATAGAGGTGTATTAAATTAGTTAAAAATCTACTCCTCATTTTATCACAAATTCCACGTATGTGTCTGTTCCTTTGTTTTTGCAATGCATTTTATTTTAAATTGGAAAGAGACTTTATGGAGACCTTGTATAATTACTAAGACTTTTCTTTTAAACTTGATACATTTATAGCTTACTTACGATTCCACTGAGATTTATAAGTAAATTTTTTTCTCTACCAGATGCAACTTCAAATAATTTTAGATGAATTCATTCAAAAATTAATCGCTATTAACAAAGAGCTAAAGGCTCATTATACAAATTAACTTTGATCAATGGTGACCGACACCTGGACATTAAACGATGAGTCGGTTCCAAAAGCAAGCGAAAACCGGTAAATAAGCAACTAGGCGAGCTCATCAGATTGAATTTGTTTGTTGGCAACCATTAATAATAATGTACAAGATTACAAATAAAGAGACAGAGCTCATGCGGCTATAGTGATTTCCTAAGCGAAGCTTCTATGTAGCACAAGGTCGATAATATAAGGCACACAGTCAGGATCGAACTCACTACCCAGTCGTAATTGTTCTAGCGAGACAAGCTTGCTGAATATTATACCATATCGATATGTCCCAGCGATTATATGTGGAAGATAACGGTTAAGCCTAGCCTTGAACAAGTTAAGATTGTAGTCATCAGGTATTCCACCTACTGGAGTTTGTTCGTGGGAAGAAGCTGCGCGAGTGAAACTTACATATCGACAATGGAATAAGAAAGTAATGTGTTTCACTGCAATGTGTGTGTAATGGCGGGTATTATCAGTGAGGGTTAATACTGGTGGATTAAATGAGTGTAGTTCATCTGAACATTCTCCATAAAAATATCGATAACGTAGCGAGAGTCTTGCAACGTTCCCAAGAAGCAATTATGGGGTAAAAAATAATTTGTCACCGACCTGGACGTGGAGGCTCTTTTGAAATCTATCGAGAGGTCAAAGTGAAGACTGTATAGCTCCTCCGTATATATCGCAGCAATACTCCATTTTCTACCTGGCCTGGCCTGGCCTGGCTCTACTTAAAGTAGGAGATAGAAGTGAGATACTTGCTGGAGCGGTACAGGAAACGACCATTTTTACAAGATTTTATGTATTAGGTTGGTGCAAAAATAATGACGTAATAATGTCGTTTTTTGACGTTAAAAATACGTCGAAAAATGACATTATTAAATCATTATTTTTGCAACAACCTAATATAAGTTCCACTTGAATCCTGGGCTGATTTTAAGCCTCAAGGAACGCTCAAGGAACGCTCAAGAAACGGGACATCTCTGAGGGAATAGCTATGCATTACGATTAGTGAACGTTCCTGATCAGAAATGTATCATTTCTATTCCTGTTTAATCACTTATTCTAAAAAAATATGATATGACCTGAAAATTGATGATACGAGTACAACATTTGGGTCATCATTAAAGATAGAATACATTTAAAATTAAAAAAAAAAATGATATATCAAAGGAACATAATTACAAATCCTTTTCTAAAGTTTTATATATTTCATATCTATTGTATATATGATTTATAATTATATATACAATATATGATTTATTGTAAATATGATTTACAATCTTTTTTACAATGAAGACCTTTTAAACATTTTTAGCAAATGCCACTTCAGTTTCTTCATTTTTAAAATCGACCACACTTCATATTTCCGGTGATCGAAACTGACGAGTTAGAAAAAAGTTTCCACCAAGAAGATCGATATATGTTTGTCAATCCTCCCTTTCCTTGGAACATTTAAAACTGCGTCGGTGCAGAAAGCGTTGAAGGATTTGACAGAATCAGACTGGCTACATACGGGAAAGGATATAAAAAAAAAACACTTCATACTTTCTATATTTTGACATGTGTCACGGCCCTCAGATTGGTTTTGAAATCAGTATTCAATAAATTAGCTCGCACATTGATTGAGCAATGATTAACTTATAAGTGGGCAATGTAGAATTTCTTATAAATGTTTCCTATTTCTTTTTATATACATATTTACACAAAAACACACACAAACAAACAAAAAACAAATATGTCAAGCAGGAAAATAGTGTTGATCACTTCCAACTCAGGAGCAACTGTTTGCTTGCTATAAACACTTCAAATACATTAGTGTATGGGTTGGTTAAAACAGATTTAGTATAGGATATAAAGAATACAAACATAAAATAGGCTGTGCTATGGGAAGTTTTCTCTAAAACCGTAAGACCAAAACATTAACCAAAGAACCGATGTCATGTTCTTAAATAGACTTATCAGAAAAAGAAATTTATATGAATGTCATGAATGGCGCCAACGTGTTCATCTGTATACTGTCGCTTTCATCAATGGACAAAGTATTCTATGAGCGAATGAAACCTGCAGTTATATGCGAGGACAATCCATCTTAGAGCCACACAGATTGGCGCTATAGAATCACAGAACTGTAGCTGATAAAAGAATCTGCATCATTTCAATACGTACAGCACTAAATGGGATAGCACATGCAACACGAAGACAAAACAATGAAATACTCGAAGGAGCAATAATAGTTTTTGGTGTTGATGAAACTATTTTAAAGAAATATACTTTGAAGAAAAATACTTAATAAATTTTAACAGCAAATTTTGCTGTTTCATCGGTCAATAAATGCTAAATGTTTCTATTTTATAAGAAAACAGTTAATATCATTAGAAATGAGCAGAACAGATTCTACATTTTGATCCAATCCCAATCGTCATTGGCTGGTTTTCTACGCTTTATCAACCTTTGCTTGTAATTTAAAGAGAGATTTCCAGATTGTAAGAATAGTTTTTGGAAATAATAATGGTTTAGTGATGGAAGTTTATTTAATTAACCCATTTCTAGCGTATAAGCGAATATAAAAAAAAAACCTGACTGGAATTAGATAACGGCTCTCTGATTAACAATTATGAGCAAGTATGAATCCCATCAACCTCAGATGTAAGCTTACAGCACCTGGTATTACTAAGCGGTTACTCATTTAGATACTGCCATAGTTCAATATTGCTTAACTTCGGTGATCATACGGGAACCGGTGTTTCAATATGATGTCACCGTAAGCTCCATAGTCAGGGAGTGAACAAGAGCGTAACCCTTGTCGCACAGGTTGTTCGGTATGCCTAATATTTCTTTATGAGGAAACGGCTATTATTAGCCTTATACTTTTTCTTTATAGATGAGGAAATCTTGTATCACACTTTGATGGCAGCCTGATAATGAGAGTGTTAACCAACGTGTGGCACTATCTGCATGGGTGATGAAAACGGCTTCTATCACCATACGCATTATCAAAGAAAATACTAGCTTTCAAGTCGATTCGAACAGCAGTCACGAGCGTTGAGAATTACACATTATTTCAAACACTAAGAACCCTTCATCATGGTCGATATGGTGACTAATTATACCTGCGCAACAGCCACACCAACTTTTATCGATTTGATCAATTCTTTCATAATCCTTCTTTTGATTTCCATAAAGGTCAGTTTAGGCTCCTCATATCTGTGTACCTTCATCAGGTAATCAGGCACTGCCAGAGATCCACTCCCATTCTTGTCAACACATTATCGCTATTTATTGTTCTTAATCTGCTAGTTATTCGCCGTACCATCATTTTGAGTCTATTTAACTAAGTCTTCCATTCATCCGTACTTCGTTCATCTCTCTTACAATTATCCACATATTATCAAATGCATTCAGCTCTAAATGACAACATATAATACATGACATATGATATCTATTCATTTTATCCATTTTATACATATTTAGTATGTGGGTGATTATGGCTCTCTACAACTTCCTACCCTTTGTTGCTTTCAGTAACTCTTGTCCTTCACTATCTCTCTTTGACATGTGTTTCTCCATTCATTCACACAAATTTGGCATGTAGGTTAATCAATTTTTCCTTCATCTTCTGACATGAGTGTTAAAGTTTCCAAGCTGTCTTTTCTTATTACAGGTGTCAAAAATTTCAGCAGTTTTCTTGGAGTTAATGTTTTTTATTAAAAAATAAACAAAAAACTACCCCGTTGATCACATGTTCCGTCCGTGGCATTTTTATCATACACCGGTGGAGCGACTCCTCTGGCTTCCAGTTTGTTTTTCATCCGTACAAAGTATGTTTAGCGGTCACTGTTATGTATGATATTTTTATGATCATTTCACCCCAAACAAAGCAATAAATTCACTAAGACGCAAGTGGTTACTAAGCATTAGAGAAAATGAGTAAAAAAAAAACAATTGAAAAAGGAGAAGAATGAAATAACTGGAACTAAGAAAGCAAAAGATAACGACTGTCATTGCATTTAAATTTTGGAAGATCAAATTTGACTGGAAAGTAAGAAGTCGAAAGAGAGTGATGCCTTAGAAGAAACTGTTAGCATAGAACTTACAGTTAATATAGGCATTCCAGCTATAAAATTGCGAGACCTTGCCATTAATCTAGTACTGTTCATAAATTCGTTAAGCCTAGATATCATAGAGTAAAGTTGATCAGAATAATTACCGTAAAATCATTTCACTGTCTGTCTATATTTCTGAGATGAGGTATTATGTACACTATTTACATTATTCGGACTATTGCCCTAATCGTTGTCGTCAAGGACACATCACAGTGGATAAAGCCGTTAGTAAGATCCAGTGACAGAACCCAATGAGTGTGAGTTCAATATCCGGTTAAGGCAGTGTAGAACTTGGAGAGGGGAATTAACAGGAGATAACTGACATCCATTAAACATGGCACGTGGAACTAGAACAGTCTACCCCAGTGAGTGAAATAAAGGGTTCAGTTCGACATTCTAACCACCTGAAGAAGGCCGGAACGTACAAAGGCCGAAACGTTGTAATAAATATGGTGACAAAGATGAAGCCAATAGTCCAAATAATGTAAATAGTGTATGAAATTATTTGCAGCAAATACCCAGGTAATATTAGATACGAATAAACGATAAGTTCTATCAATAGAATATACATAATTCCTAATATCTGCTTCGATTATGACAGGTATTTATCGTTATTCGGATCTAACTATCAGATTTCTATCATCGTTGAGAGAAGTGTTACCGAAATTAGATTAGTGAGCAACAAAACACTAATCTGAGATTGGTATTATTACAACGACTATATGACTAAATCAGAATCATACAATAATAATTGCTAAATCCGAATCAGTGTAATGAGCAGAATGATTGAATTGCTTAAACAATCCAACACATTCTTTGCTTATTGTAACAAACATATTTTCTTTGCCAGTAATATCTTACAGATGATGGGAAATATAGTCGATTACATATACCACAATAAAAAATGGCCTAACCCAACTTGCTGCCGGATTCCACTCATACAGGTGTGACAGATATCAAAGTAGTTTGCTCGGTCATGTAGGTGATGAATTATTGTCCATCATACAGTCCTATTTCCCACAGACGAAGGGTCATTCGTCTATCGGCATTCTATAGATATTTTCTATGGTAAATATTTAGACGACCTATATTCTTCAGTTCCACCAGTTAATCAATTCACATGTTATATAGGAAAAGGAAGACACCATTATTAAATCTTGCCCAGGAAACATAACTTCTATTGCAAACTCTGTTTATGGGGTGCCCACCTAATAGCTTATGAAACACATGATAGGGAACAATTTCATTCAGTAGCACTCTAGTTTGAGTAATTTGGGGGTTTTACGTTTGGTGAACTATTAGGTTGGTGCAAAAAATAATGACGGTTTTTGACGTTAAAACTACGTCAAAAACCGTCATTTTTTTGCACCAACCTAATATAATATACAAAAAGCGAAAGAAACGTTCTGTATTTCTAAAACAATACGACTTTCAAAACTACAAGACTCTAAGAATTCACTAATATTAATTTTTAAAAAATCATACTTTTCCCATTGTTCTTATTCCGTGTATTCAGAAAAAAATTTTTGACATATTATTGATGAAAAAACAATATAAAAAATCTGTTATGTTTATTTAAAAATATCGACATCACTACACAATATAACACTTTAAGCATTTTCAAACATATCGGGGTTTTTAATGTTAAAAATTAAAAAAAAAATCTTTAGTTCATTCTGGTAAAACATTACATACGATGATATTTCCTGAATATAATCAATTAAAATTACTGAAACAAAAGCAAGGGTTTACTATATCATTATTCTAACTGTCGTTGATCTGCTACCATAAAAGTTCAAGACCCTTCTAAGGCTTCACTAACATTATTTAAATTTATTATTTTGTCCATTGTTCTTATGTTTTCGTGAATTCACACAGGGACATTTATATAACAATCGCTATTAAAATCTGTTATATTTATTTGTTATAGACACTTTCAAATAAGATTAACACTTGTTCTGTGTATTCCGAGCTGTTTCGTGAAAGGGCATACATAGAAACACCAATATTATCACCTGTTGTATATATTTGTTGTTTATACAAAAGAGAGGCATTAATGTAAGTGCGACGTCATCAGCTGTTATATTTAACTAATATTCAGATACATTTCGCAAAAATGCTGATATTAGCGCCTGTTTTATTTAATAGACATTCTAAGAGTGGTCATGAGACAATTGCTACTTTTGCTTTGGTTTGGCTTATTTTACGGTATATCAAGCTTAATGGGTTATTTAATACCGACAGTTTTTATTGCTTGTAAGATTTTTTTTCAAAAATGTATTGCTGGTAATATGTTTCCTTTCAAAAAATCTATTTCTGTTAATACGTTTTCTTTAAAAATTTATCACTTGTAATATTTGTTTTGTTTTGTTTTTTTCAGAAATGAATAGTTGGTAATAATGTATTGCTTGTAATAATTTTTTCCTGAAAAAATGATTGATGTTAAGAATTTTTTATAAATTATTTCTGGTATTAAAACCTATTTCTACAATTTCATAGTAAGTATTTCTGGTAATGTTTTTCCCTTCAAATTCTGTATCTGGTAATATTTTCTTCAAAAATCTGTTGCAGGTAATATATACTTTTTTCACAAATCTATTGCAAGTAATACTTTTCCAAAAATGTATTACTCGTAATATTTTGTTTGAAATAATTTTCCTTTAAAAATGTATTGCTTCTGTTTTGTTTTGTTTTTTTTTTGGTGGGGAGACAATTATTTGCCCATAGTGTTATGGTCCAGGTTAGAACCAAGGAAGAACAACACGAACACAAGAGTAGAAATAACGAAGGTATATTACACGAAATAATAATACAAAATGTGGAAGGTGTTAGTATGAATGTCAGTCTGGTTTGGAATGAACTAATATCGGCTCGACTCGATTCGTCCTTCTCTCTTGAGAGGCGTATTATACATAGTGTTAGGAAGAGTTCATTCTGTAGTTATAGGTAAGGACCCATGACAACACCGTCCCAAGCATTTACCTCGCAGGTGACTTTAATAATTTTTTCCTCATCGGATTAATCATGAAATGTTCTGTAAATTTTCTTTTTCTTCTTGATTTCCGCGGTTCTAAAATTGCTTGATGCCTTTGCATATTGCATGTGTCAAATATTGTGACCATTACTTCCTCCTCTTTCTGAGGTAGACCGTTAGAATCCTCTAACAGCCTCTTTCTGATCTGATTTAAGTGCCTTTTATGCGAGAAATTCGGACTCTGAATTATGTAAATCACGTTCCCAATTTGTTTCCCTATTGTACCTGGCTTTCAAAAGGATGCGTTGTTTTGAACATTTAAAAAAAAAAAAGTTCTCCCCTGGGCTAAATTTTCTTTTTGGTACAGACAACGTTGGTGATTGCTTTGTCTGTTTTGGCAGTAATTTGTCGAATATTGATCTAATTTTTCGGGCGCACATTACTTCCGCCGGCGATAATGCCGAGGCCGTAGTACTGTTCGGTGTAATTCTATACACTTGCAATAATTATTGTAAAGCCTTTTCTGTTGGTACGTCATAGGCTTTACTTAGTGCTCTTTTAATGTATCTACAAACCACTCCGCTTGCTCGTTCGACCTTGTGTGATATGGCGGAGATTTGATGTGTTTCACCTGAAGAGTTTCAAAAATTATTGAAAATTTGCAGATGTAAATTGTGTCCCATTATCGATGACTAAACAATCAACCACGCCGAAATTGAAGGCAAATTATTATTGTCTCAGAAGTAGGTCTTCTACAACGAAATACTTCTGGGCATTTGCTGTAACTGTCTACTACAATCAAGCAGTATAAACCCTCTAATGGGCCTGCGAAATCTACATGGATTCTCGACCGGCCATGGCTTATGAGTGATCAGAGGTCCCTTGGCTGCTAAGGAACAAACAGCCCTTGCATTTATATACCATATGTATAATATCTTGATCCATGTTTGGCCAGTACACGTAACTTCGCATTAAGGATTCATCCTGTTCTTTCCTCGGTGGCCCATATGAAAATCCTTGAGGATTCGCCTTTTTAGCGTTTTCGGGGTTCCTACTCTTTCATTATATAGCAGAGCATTATCACATAACTAAAAACTGTATGATATAAGTTTAGCTTTTGCTGTAATTTTTTTTTTCGTTTCCTTTATAAATTCGTCATTCACTGTTTCGTTTCTTATTTCCTGTAATATGACGGGGAGGTTTCGAATTGTACCCTATTATGATATTCTAATATCTTCCTCAGATCGTAGAGCTGCACTTACGGAATCTTCTAATGGCTCCGTTTTCTTTGTTATTAGTCTCGAAAGACCGTCTGCATGCCCGATTTTGTTTGATGGAAGTTACTCCAATTTGAAATTATAATTTAATAAAATCGTTCATCATCTTAGTATTCTATGGGCAGTGTAGACATGTAGACCTTTCTTTGATCCAAATATATTTAGTAACGGCTTGTGGTCCATCTGCAAGGTGAAAAATCTACCATAAATATATCTCTGGAATCTTGTAAGCGCAAAAATAATCCCCAGAGCTTCTTTTTCGATTTACGAGTAATTTTGTTCGGCTGGTAGTAATGTTCTTGATGCATGCGCGATGGGTTTTAGTGTCCCATCCGGCATTTTATAAAGTATACATGCCCCAACACGATAGGCACTCGCGTATCTCGCGACTATGATTTCCAATTTTCGATCATAAAGCGCTAAAAATAAATCTGCTGTTAGAGTCTTAATGATTTTGTCGAAAGTTTTCTGACATTCATATGACCATTCCCAAACTTTCTCCTTCTTCAACAGTTCGTTTAGGGTTGCGCGTAATTTGTGCATGTTAGGAATAAATTCTTGAAAATAATTTACTAAGCCCAAGAAGCTTTGTAACTAGGCTAAATTTTTTGGAGCCGACATTTTTTTTTATTGCCGTGGCTCTATCTAGGTCTGGTCTTCCTTCTTCGTCAGTAATATGGCCCAGATATTTTTTATCCTTCATAAAGAAGTCACATTTATTTTCCTTTACCTTCATACCGTAATTTTGTATATGCCTGAAAACATCTTAAACGTGTTCCCAGTGTTGTTCAATATATTTGCTATTTATCTGGATGTCATCAAGGTATGCGATCGTGAAATCCAGTCCGCCTAACATAGTGTCCATTATTTGCTGAAATATTGGCGGCGTGACCTTGATTCCGAATCGTAATCTCTGGAACTTATGTAATCCTTTATGTGTGTTTATGCAAAACAACCTTAAGCTTTCCTCATCTACTGGTACTTGTAGGTATGCTTCGCTCAAGTCTATTTTTGAGAAAAATTTTCCTCCATTAAAGTTTGTGAAAACTTCCTCTGGACTAGGGAGAGGATATTGATAATCCTTAATCGCTGCATTCAATCCCTTCGAGAAATCAGCGCATACTCGTATCTCACGCGGTTTCTTTTTCCCGTAAATCGTAGGTGCGGCCGATTGTCTATATTCCACCTTTGTCAATATACCGGTTTTCACGAGTCTATTCAACTCTTCGTCTATCTTTTCTAATGATGCAAAAGGTACATTTCTTTTCTTCTTGAAAATGGGTTGTACATTATCTTTTAGTTCGATTTTGGCCGTCAATTTAATACACCTTCCGAGGTCGGCTGAAAATACGTCGGGGAAACTCTCCTTTAATTTCTCCTTCAATTTATCTGCCTCGGTCGATAACTTTTCCACTTCATGGCAGAACGTATTTATCGGCAAATCCCAGAGGTCAAATTTCTGCATCCAGTCAGTTCCAAATAATTTTTCCGTATTTTTTAGAACATACATCTTTAATTTCTTGGTCATCCCGTTGAAGGTCACATTTGTGATAATCTCCCCATCAAATTTGATTTTTCTTCCTGTTACCAACCTGGCTATTTTATCTGTTCTCAACATGGTCGGTTTGTTTAATTTCTTCCACGTCTGTAAGCTAATAATGGTTAAATCTGATCCGGAATCTAATTGCAATCTGATTTTTTTGGTTTAACATTTCTACTTGTACGTATTTTCGCATATTTATCCCGTCCGCTTGGTCAGTTCAAGTGACTCTTACTCGGCTTTGATTTTCTTTCTTGGTTCTACAGTGCGAACTTTTATGTCCTACTTTATTGCACAACAGACAAGTCTTATAGCGATATGGACAATTTTTGTACCAATGTAAAGTCCCACAGCGATAGAATGGACTGGGTGGTGGTTTCTTCTGAGGTTTCATTTGACTTTTTGTAGTAAAATAATTGGTTTGGTTTGTTTTTGAGGAGGGAGAAAAACGTGTTCGTCGTTGTACTTTTCGTAAGTGAGCGATGCCAGTCTCTTCGATAACTTTCGAGTCCTTATTCACCCTTATACATCTCTGACAGTGCTCAGCCAATTTTTGTAGCGTCCGTTTTTGTTCACTCTCAAGTTTTGTTAGAATTCTCCGTCTGATCTCCGCATCTTTAATCGAAACCAGGCCTTGGACGAAAATCAAACTTTTAAAATTGTCAGGGCTGAGTTCAGATAACTTAAAGTCATCGCAATGTTTGTTTACTACGGAAGCGAAGGTTATATAGTCTTCGCTGTCCTTTTTTTTGTTAAATTTAAACATTTCCACCTTTTGTGGAATAGTGAAGTGTTCAAACTAAAGAATCCCGTTAAAAGTTTCACGGCTTCCCTGAAAGTAAACTCATTCGTTTTCCTCGGTAGGATGAAAGTCTACGAGTTTAGTGTATTCGCTTGACCCTAGTTTCTTCAGTATTAGACTTACTTTTTTCGCGTCTGACCAATTCCCACAGTCAAACTCATATGAATCTTCATAACTTCTGAAGTAAGCCGCGAAGGTTTTGTCTTCGTCCGCTGCATAAGTGAAGTCTTTGATTGAGCTCCATATAGCATTTTGCGAGAATGCAGCTTCATTTTCAGAATTTTGTCATTTATTTGTTACTGCCCGTAGTAGTAATTCTTGTAGTTTGAGCTGCTTTTCTTCGTTTCTTCTGTTGAATTTCTAATTGTTTTTTTTCTTCGGGCCTAGTCAGTCTATCCTCATTTTTTTTTTTTTGCCCCTCGAATTGCATTTTCATTAGTTTCAATATGGTTGCCTTTAAGTCTTCCATGTTTACACCGTAATTTAATAATAACACAGACTATCTGTTGTCACGAGAAGAGGAGGGAAAAAAACTCACTTTTTCACCTTACTTTTTCTTTTCACAATATGTATTTTGTAGCCAGAGGTGTGTACTTGTGTAAAGATTGTTCTTTTTATCTCAGTGTAGACTTCAGGTCTTCGACGTCTGTTGTTTTGGAACCTTGGTACGAAAAAAGTTTTCCTGCGTAGAATTCATTTCTATTCTGGCTGACAGGTAAAATGCGTGTCTTCGTAACCACTGTTATGTTTAGTGTCCAAAAAAGTTTTTTATTTTTTATCTTCGCTTAGAACTTGTTTTTATTTTTTTCAATATCTCCGTCGCCTCTGTTATGTACGACCGATAGCATTTTTTTTATATACCCCGCGTAGAATTTGTTTTTATGGTCCAGTTTAGGTCCAAGGAAAACAACAAGAACACAAGAGTAGAAATAACGAAGGTATATTACACGAAATAATAATACAAGATGTGGAAGGTGTTAGTATGACTGTCAATCTGGTTTGGAATGAACTAATATCGGCTCGACTCGATTCATCCCTCTCTCTTGAGAGGCGTAGTATACATAGTGTTAAGAAGAGTTCATTCTGTAGTTATAGGTAAGGACCCGTGACACATAGCTTGGACCCTACGAGATTCTACCACCCCAGGTCAGGGTGGATCTGGGGACACCTGCAACTGAAAGGTGGTTCCACGCTCCTCAAAACCTAATCAGATGTCTTGCTGTTGTACGTAGTTTGTCGTCTTATCCAGGAAGAAGATGTAGTTTATCGTCCTACCCAGGAAGCCTCATTTGGGGAGATGGGGTCGTACCCCTCTTCTGAGATGCAGGCTGCGTATTCTGAAAGCCCTTTTTTTCTGATGAATATCTATATATTCATCAATATCTTGAAATAAAAATAGACTTCCACTTAGTGAATCGATTCACAATAAAATATTCAAATATATATTTATGACTGGATTTCAATTAAGATTTGTGCTGAACATCTTCAGATGTCTACAAGAAAAGGAAACTGAACATGTGTCCATATAGGATTACATCTTATCCGACACTTATTATTAATTATTTGTGTTTCTACGGTAAGATATAAACAGGTATCACGTCGACTAGATAGCTGTAAACAATTTCTTGTTTTTTGACAGATCAGACAGATATGTAGAAGGTATTGTGTGAACAATATACCCCATCTTATAATATTTATCTAAAGTACAAGTACAGTTGGAATTCAAAATAAACGGCCTTTATTCACGGAGAGCTTAAGTCAGTAAGATTAGCACAAGCAATACCTTGAAAGCCTCTTTCTTCTCTATCGCTATTTAGATGGCAAATTTTAAGAATAGGCAAATCCTTTAGTTCCACCTCTTCAGACGTTCACAACCAGTACCTTTCATGATAACTCCACAGCGTGAAAACATCCGCATTATCTTCATATTCGTCTGGTCTGGTAAAGTGGAAGTTCCACACAAACATTTTTTCTCCAGAACTGCCACTTTGTGGAATAAACCCTTGGAAGGTCGCTTTCTCGGCCACCAGAATCTTAGCTTCTTCATATCTAGTGATTTTCCACTGTGTAGCTTAGATGTGGTACAAGGCCGAAAGTTGGGGTCACCCAGTGAGAAACCGAACTCAGTACTCAGTCGTAATTGTTCTAGCGAGACAAGCCCGCTAACCATTACACCCTCTTCATATCTAGAGTCAATCGATATCTGTCCTACATACCTTTATAATATGCACCTATTGCTTCTCACTTTACCCCCTGTTGTAGAGTGGTTTCACAGTGGAAGCTTGTATTTGTACTAAGTCGGTCCTAAAATAGGTTCGACGTACAAAACGTTAGGAACTAGATATAATAGGTAATGACGCAGTAATCTAGTTGTGGTGGCTGATACTTTAATATCCGACTAACGGTCGTCCGACATCGACTAACTGACCAAATCCCTGAGTGACTGACTTGTTACTCTTACTACTCCTACTTATTATAGGTAGGAGAGTCTATTAACTATAGAATAGGTGGGAGAGTCTATTAACTATAGAATAGGTGGGAGAGTCTATTAACTATAGAATAGGCGTGTTTCACTATAACACCCACTTACAGGAATATACTTCTGAAACCCTAACTTGAGAGCCACTTGGGCTTTTATTGTATGAACAGTAATAGGAAAAATGGTACCAAAATTAAGAAAAATAGGCACTAACATCTTAGAAGATTGTTGAACAATTATTCAGGCATTAGCGTACCTGTTCATGATTAATTTGTGTTCTGTATAAACCTATATATGAGGCAAGTATCAACGCGATGAGCCACGCCTTTGCTCAAACCTTCCAAGAAGGGCATCAGTTTTAATTGAACACATATATTTTTGGACATGTGTCAGGGAAATCTAGACATTTTTCTGCTGACTAATTGCACATGCGGAAAAAGAGGTTGAACATTTTGACCCCGAGACTAGATCAGCGTTCAAATAATGGACGGGAGTTAGTTCCTCACCACTCAAATTGGCAACTATGCATTTCTCAGCTGGCAAGGAAATTATCACAGATTTCTAGGAGTAAACCTATGTCAAACTCATGGATTTTGTGGCAAAATCTACCACAAGAATTTCAACATATTACCATTGCTATTAAAAGAACAGTAAAACTTAAAAAAAAAAAAAAAACATGAACGAAATCTTTGTAGAAAAATGAATTCGTATTTTGCAGGACAATGCGAGAATACACAAATCTAATGTCACACAAGACGAAACACTCTCCGACAGCTAGGAAATACTTATTCATATTTTTTTATATTTCTGTCTAAGAACCATTTAAATTAAACCACTTTTCTATCATGAAATTATATGAATGTTCCATATTGATGAAACGAAAGTTAATTAGCGGAAGAACTGGCTGATGCTCCAACCTGTGAAGTTCTGTAAGAAAGGTCGGTACAAGTAACAATTTTGGGGGAAATATTTTTTTCTCGATTTGCGTTTTTAGGTTTTCGTTAATCTAAAGTAAAGTATATTTCGACAGATGCATGTTTAGATATTTAAAAATAAATAAAATGCACATGTATAGATATTATTTCGTAATTTAATGCAAAGAAATCATTTTGTCAGAAAAACGTGTTTACGTACGTATATATTATTATTTAGATATTATTGACGTCAACAGAATTTCAAACATTGGCATTTGTAAATAAAAATATAAGTCCTGATATCTATATAAATATCCTGGATCGATTATACATTGTATCAATTTTATGAACAATAACCAATTCAAAATGGATAAAGGATTAATATTTTTCGATTATGAAAGTGTCACAGCCTAATGAATGTTTAATGGATGCTAATCAGTAAAACTGAGATTTCCTCTTCCAGAGCAGTTTGTCAGGAAGCAGACATTTGATGTTATCATTCTGAAGGAGAAGCGTGCAGTAAATTTGAAATAACCTGAAAACCATACCAAAGGTTGACCGAAACCTTGTGAGTAAAATTGGATAGATGGAAACCTTCGGCTGATGTCGATGGTTGGGCTAGTACGAAGTCACAATTAAATATTTCTTTAAGAGTTATCCTCATATAAACATGTCGACCTCAGATGATTTTCCACATATAACATAAATGCAAGCTATACAACCAGAAGTTTGGTTTTCAATATCAACCCATGCATATGTATTGTGTAGAAAATTAATTACAACTTCAACCTCTGCAACGCGAATGTGATAACACCAAAACTCTACATTTTATCAAAATTTATTTGTTATTTTCGAATTAAGTATTATCTAGACGGAACTATTCTAGAAATTTGTATAAGAAACTGAGCGCGGTGCTTGAACTGCAAATTACATTTTTGTGGTTCCGAGTTGAAATTAGTTCTCTCACCCATGTATATACGCTACGAATATTGACGTTATTGTCTTCATATGACATTTTCATACATTTTTTTCTGGATGATTTTCTCGCTGGCATGTAACTGAATCAGCGATATTTTGAAAGAAAAAAAAATGATGTTTCTACAGCAATTATACGCATTTATAATGTTATCGCGCATAACCCATTTTTTAAATTTTTTTTAAAATCAAATACTGCATTTCATGGAACACTTCGTTGTTTCATATCCAAAAGGCAACATTTTTCTCCTGAGCAAAACACTTTTCGGAAAATGTATTTTTTCTCTATATATTGTGAAATCCGAACATTAATATAATGTTTTGGAAGATGTTTTGCAATGAATCAAACTGCGCAGATGATTTAAAAAACATTCAAACTCAATTTTTCCATTCCCCTGAGAATATCTCATATCATCGAAAGAAAAAAAAAAGCAGGTTAACATTTATTTCAGAACAAGCTAACATAAAATCTGTTAATATCATGGATCATTAGAAACAAAAAATAAAATGGAACATTAAAAGCGTCCTTGAACAGGAATATATGGCAAATGCCATTTGAAACCAGTGTGTTAAGACGATTAATTATGAAAAAATCCTCAGATTTCTACCTATTTCGAGAAGGACTTATCCGTTATATTCTAGTCGACGAGAAAAAAGAAATTAGAAGTTTATTTTTTAATCTTTTGCACTTTAAATTCACCTGAAATTTATATTTTCTAAAATAACCATCTAAACTATGAAATCGGTTAAGATCTTCAAATTGTGTAAATGTTGATTTTCTAGCCGAAATTGCCAAAAGAATCTGGCCTATTGTAATTTCTATTAAAATAATGGTGAATCTTTAAAAACTGTCAGCGCTGAATTAACAACTTTCCACTTTTTCTTTGAAAAACAAAGTTTTCTTTATTTTTACCAACAAAGAGACTTAGTAAAATATTTCAAAGAAATAGTAAATATTTCAAAGACCCGTTATTGAATTATCCAAGATGAAGTTATTTTAAAATATTAATGCTCGTCTGGAAGGCTATTAATGACACCGAAGTAGTTTTGTACGAAACACGGACAAATCCTAAGATTTTGAACTAAGAACAGTGAAATAGTTTTATATAGGTAAAAGTTAGTAGGTATTTTTAAAATCAGTATCAATAGCTAATATCATATTTTTCATCTTACTTCATTTTTTTTCATTGCAGAGCTGTATCAGTTACCAAAGTGCAAAGGAAAACCCAAGAGCAGTCCTCAGCTCAGCTGTATTCAATAACTATGGTTTAAAGAGTAGCGTAGACGACACAGACCAAACTTGACAAGCAACAGGATTATGAGAATAATTACTCTGAATTCAAAAGAGTGCAGATGGGAACGGTACAAATCCCCACTACATTTTCCAAGAAGGCATAGTAGTTTACAGATAGTATCTGAAAGTAATGTTCCGAAGAATAATGGCCGTCACCCTGAAGAAACAATAATTTCAGCGCACATATCTTTATATTATCTGTCTATATTAGATTAGGTATTATATATTATTTACATTATTCGAACTATTGTCCTCATCATTGTCACCATATTTATTAGAACGTTTCTGCCGAAACCATTGGAAAATTCGTAAGCTTAAAGAATCAGAGCATATGCTACGCTACAAAAATCTCATGAGCCGACCAAGCATAGAAATGAATACAATATGGGAACCAGTAATAAGGAGTGCCAGAGAAAAGCGATAATAACAACAAAAATTGCAATATGAGTTCTGGTAAAAACATGTTTGATAACAACAAAAATTGCAATATGAGCACTGGTAAAAATGGTTGCTGTTGACATTAGATTCATAATAGCCAGAAATTCATACGCAGATTTCCTCAAGGACACATGGCACGGTGGATAGAGGCGTTAGTTAGATCCAGTGAGAGGACCCAAAGAGTGTGAGTTCAATACCCGGTTAAAGCAGTGGAGAACTTTCAGAAGGAAATTAACAGGAGATAACTGATAACTGATATCCATTAAACATGGGACGTGGAACTGGAACAGTCTACCCCAGTGAGCGAAATAAAGAGTTCAGTTCGACATTCCAACCACCTGAAGAAGTTGGGAGCGTACAAAGGCCGAAACGTTGTAATAAATATGGCGACAGAGATGAGTACAATAGTAATGATAATAATTTTACATTAGTTTTATAAGCTTAAACATATTAGTAGAGATGCAATAAAAACAATTTCGAAATAGCAATCGATTCTCCTATTTTATAACCGGGAACCTGTTAATAGTGCAAGTTCCAAAATCTAGTTGTTTTAAAACCGAGTATTTTAAGTTCCAGCTTATAACTTGGAATCTGAACAACTTCTGCCACAAAAATTAAGGAACTCATTCACCAAAAAGCTTCACTGAGATTATTGAATAATCAATGAAATTGATATGCTATCTATGTACTTGTACCAGTCATGGGCGAAAGGTTAAGTTGTTAGACCGTTTACTTTCCGACCAGACTTCGTATCTTACCAAGTCCAAATTGTCAGGAAGATGGTTCCTTGACGTTATCAGCCTGACGATGCTATCCGAGAGTGCGGAAATTTGGAAAAGTGCCTTAAAAAATGTACCAGAAGAATTGTGAGAAAAATATATTGAACAGGCGCTTAAGTGACCCTGACCGAAGTTTTGAAGCCTGGTTCAAACAACTGATCATGCCAGATGATGTGTTATTTTTAAGAAGCTATAACTACGGCCAGCTAAGCATAGGTGCAGTAAAACCCAAAGGTGAGCATTGTGGGTGTTGAACAATCGCAAATGTACCTGAGAAGGCCTCTGCAATAAAAGTTGGCTAGTCAATATCAACATAAGATAAATATTAGTGGATAATATTAAAATACGCTACATTACGCAACGTAACGAAGGACTCAAAACGTAGAAGCTATTATTATCCTAAATATTGTATTTGCGCAGCCTTCAACTTTGCTGAAGACTTTTGCTCACGCTAGAAAACGCGCTCTATCCTAGAAACTGTATCTAAGGCCTGTTCAGCAAACACAAATGTACCAGAGTGAGCGTCTGCAATAGGGATTGGTTAACCGCACTAGTAGACAGGTATCACTCGTATTCGAGTGGTCAGCTATTATATATATATGAAACGTTGGGAGAACTCCAGTGTAGGTACAGTGTTTAATTTGTTTATCTCGCTAACTATTAGCAGTGTTTTCTCCAAACATATATAATCTTGTACTTACAATGACCAGCTCTCTGAACTGTTTTTTTTTTAAATGAACGGTAATCAGACTCCATGCTGTTATTGTAGAAAAAAAAGTCATATATCATAAAATATTTCGTTAGGGATATATCATTTAACGTTAGATGACAATTATTAATCAATAACATTTGTCAGTTCATATCAGCTCTCTATATCCGCTACCAGAGGGCACCTCGAGGTGGTATAATGGTTAGCAAGCTTGTCTTGCTAGAATAATTACGACAAAGTAGTGAGTTCTCTCTTCACTGGGTACGCCATTCTTTCGACCTTGTGCCGCATCTGCGTTACACTTGGAACATTACTATACACACTAACTGCAATATTGCAGACTTTTTTCCAAAATGAACGAGACAAAAAAGCTGCATCCATTAATCTTTTAATTTTAAATACCAAAAAGTACTTTACTTGTTAAATGAATTTGTCAACATTTTTTTCATTAATAAATTAATTTTAATCGAATAGATTATTTTATTTGAAAATGTTGCGGAAATATATTTTTGGACAGCCATATTCTTTGTAGATACACCGTTAATATTTTCAAATTAAGCGGAAAGTAAATATATATTTTATATTTTTATAAAGAAACATCCCCGAAGAAATTATTTCAGTAAAAAACAAAAATATACAATATCAAATGAGTACATTTGTCTTAAAACCTTACAATATAATTCAATAAAATGGGGAAAAATTGTGAGAGTTGATTCTTAGATAATTTAATAAAGCAGAACATTTTATTTCTGATTTTCTAGAGGAAATATTTACAATGAATATTTTTTTACAAAACTACTTCTTATAGCTTCTGAGTGTGATTCTACAAACGTTCCCGTTACTGATTACAAAAGAGATGATTTCTTTTTTGAAATAAAGATTTGTTTCAAGAATTATGAAATCTAAGGTTGAATGCCATTTTAACAACACGAATCGATTTAATTTATTATTTTCACGATTATTTAAAAATATAATTCCTTATGGAAATTTCAGAAAGTAAATAATTATGAATTACCACCTTTGACTAAATACTCATTCTTATCGCAAGAGTAATATAATATCAGGCTGATAAAAATTTCAATATCTATCGTTCTTAGTAAGTTCGCTTTGTCTTTTTTAATTCATCTATACGAAATTATTTATACGTGTGTCAGTTTGTATGTGTTTTCATGCTTATTTAGTAAATATTTATTTATTTTTACTCTTTTCCAATATGGAATAAGCAATTTTCATCTTTTTAAAAAATTTGCGCCATGTTTGCTTATGTCTACATATTATGTAACAATTAATGAAAGTCATCTATTAATAAGATTTAATAACTCATTATTGATTTAACCCACGTGTTTGAAAAACCCATTGTATCTCAGCATACAGGTACGAAGATGATATAAAATAATATGGAATGAATTAAACAAAAATTGTTCATTCGATTAGTTCTTAATTCATTGCTTACAACTTATGAAAAATGAAATTTATTAAATCTATTAAATTTCATTAAAATGTATAGAATAATATATATATATATATATATATATATATATATATATTAATACATGTCTCATTAAATAACACACACACCCATATATATATATGTGTGTATGTGAAATGTGTGTGTATATATATATACTTTCGTACCGATCTGCGCAATGTAAACAAACTGGCGCCATATTTGTTATCAGCACGGTGATTTGATCGTGCTAAATTATTAGAAAGGTTTTGTAAAATTCCCAGAATTGAGCAAACAAAACGCTTATTAATGTTGTACATGAATGTTTATGATCAAAAGAACATAATAAATAAGATAATCAAACAAATAATAACAGATACAAACAAAGGGAAAATTTTAAACAAATTAATAGGGAATGTGCTTTCCCTGTTTTGAAATTACTTGAAGAAGTCGACGATTCATAGAATTTGTTAATTGTAGGATGTCATCTGCTGTAATGCCGTGATATATGTCAAGAATTGCTTCCCACAACTCAGCCTTGATCCTGAATTGTCGTCGGTTGGCGTACAGTCTCTTCGCTTCACTATGCTCCAAAGGTTTTCGATTGGGTTCAAATCCGGAGAATTTGCTGGCCACTTCATTTTTCGAGGTCTATCGAAGATTGTTTCAATTATTTAGTAGTCTTGTGAGCAGCATGTGAGGGAGCATTATCTTGCATAAAAACAATGTCCCTTCTGAAGGCAACTCTTTGCCTTTTCATCCACGGCTCCTTCATAAACGCTATGTATGCATCAGCAGTCATTTTGACGCCATCTGGTAATCTCCATGGGCCCACTAATATTTTTCCAATAATACCACCCCAGATCATTATGCCTCCACTGCCTTGTAAATGTCTCAAACGCTGATGGCGATTCTGTCCATTCATTACCCAACCTTTGCACCATCTATCTGGCCAATCGAGTGTTGATCGAATTTCGTCTGTGTACAAAACTTTAGAGAAGTCAATCTTCATATTGTCCTCAGTCAATTTCAAGCGATTTTGAATGTGATTTCCCGTCAACGGAGGCTTCGATACACGTTTGACTGTTTTTGCTATTTCCCTCAGATACTGACACCGAGTACTTTTAGACACAGTAGGATCCCCATGCGACTGAAAAGCTCTTGACTGGTAAGTCCAGGGTTCTTTGTGGCCTCTCGTTTAATTAATGACATGGGACGACGTGAAATAACACTCGGCTTACCTTTATCTGCTCTTTTGCGTACTTGTGTAGGGTCGCTGGTGAACATTTTCACTGTTTGATGACACCTCCCTATCATTTTAAAATTTTCTGTGGTAGATTTACCTTTTGAGATTTCTGAGGTGATAGTTTTCTTTTCAGCATTACTTAAACTG
This sequence comes from Acanthosepion lycidas, assembly GCA_963932145.1. NCBI lineage: Eukaryota > Metazoa > Mollusca > Cephalopoda > Sepiida > Sepiidae > Acanthosepion > Acanthosepion lycidas. Next base: position 97,052,872 of record OZ010595.1, read on the forward strand.
CTTTTATGGCCCATCTTTTCACTAAATTCTTACACTTTTATAATAATTTGGCACACCCAAATCACAGTGCTGATAACAAATATGGCGCCAGTTTGTTTACATTGCGTAGATCATTACGAAAATTTCAGTGATTGCGCAGGTCACAAATTATAACAACGATTTAAAATCAATCATCCCTTTTTAGACAAAGAATGTGGGACACGCAATAAGACGCGCGTAACTCAGCTAGTGGTATAGAAAAAAATAAAAATAAAATGACTTTATACCAGGAATATATGAATATTTTTTAACACACCGGCTAATATTACGGGCTTTACAGTAATGCAAACAGGAGGTAGGTAAGTGTCACGGTTAATAGAAATTAACCAAGGTAGAATATGTCACCAAATTAAATTTTAATTCAATTATTTAAATGATGAGAACAAAATGGAAGTTTCAATGTAATTTACATTCTATAGTATTTCATATTCGTCAGCCATCAAGAATAACATCAGATAATCGGTCATTTAGCCTTTTCTAGGCTAGAGAACCTCCCCTTTTGACAAATTGCTTCTTCAACTGTTTAGCGTCGGTGTTCGAGTTTGTCTCTGGATGAGACTGCATGAATTTACACATTTAATATATCAGCAGGTTGATATATTTGGTTGGTGCAAAACTAATTTCGTTTTCTAACATATGTTACTATGTGAGAAAACGAAATTATTTTTGCACCAACCTAATATTTGTCTAATGTGTCATGTGGCATTTCCGTCCTGGGTATGAAGAGAAACTGCATTCGCGTCCTGGGTTAGACGATAAACTACGTCCAACAGCAAGACCTTTGATCAGGAGGTTTTGAGGAGTGTGGAATCACCTCTTAATTGCTGGTGTCCCCAAGTCCACGCTGAACCGGGGTGGTAACACCTGTTAGGGTCCCAACTATGGCAAATAGTTGAAAACCTGACTCAAAACACTATACAAGTTTAAAAATAGACTTTAATACCAGAAATACTTTGTAAAAAAAAAATTAGTATCAGCAATAAATTTTTGAAAAAAGAAAATATGACCAGCAATAAAGATCTTGTCAGCATTAAATAACCCATTGCGGTTAATATGTCAAAAAACAAAACAAAAAACAAAACAAACAATACATTTTTGAAAAACAAATTTTTACCAGGTATAATTTTTTGAGAAAAAATATTACAAGCTATACATTTTTGAAAAAATGAAATTTTGTCGTCATTAAATAACCCATTATGGTTGATATGCCGTAAAACAAAAAAAAAACAAAAAAAAAAACAAACCAAACCATGTGGCATTTTGCAAGAATTGCTACTACAACTGGCACATGCCTTGACGGATTCGACATCAACAATTATTTTTTTATGTCAGTTAGTTTATCTTTAAGCACGCTATATCCAAGTCGTAATAACTCACCCCCACAGACGCTGTTGAAATGAAACTGCTTCGGCGAAAACTAAACTGACTTGCAAGTATAGAAATATATCTTGAATCTGACTTTGCCGATTTAATAACAGTTTAAAATACATTTGGCTCGGATTAATTCAAAACACTTCCTTGCCTCTATTATCCACGTGACGCCTTAGACGCAGGTCCAGTTTACGTCCTAGAAATGAGTCACACTCTTTAAAGAACTGAATACAAATAATTATTGTGGAGAGGATGCAACGAGTTCAATAAAAAAAAAAAACTCTTCTGTCTTTTGTTTATTTGTTTTTTTGCTATTTCATAACTCAGAGTAACTTACTTGATGTCTTCTCTCCTATTTGCCCTTAGATTCAGGGTTGAAGAAATGACTTCATGCCTTTTCCAATATTCTTTGCCCGAAAATGAATGCAAGGAATTCGACGATAATTCGAACTCGGCTCGCTGACTTTAAGTTACAAGCCCGTAACTATTACACCCCAGCTGAAAATGAAGTTATCTTCCGTCCATGCAATTCCTAAACTCCTTTTTTAGAAACATGTTCCCGTCGCTTCAAATCGCATCTTCATCTGTGAGTAAATTGTCAAGCAATAAATTATTTATACTGTGATATTCACACTGTACAAGGACCAGAATACACTCGTGTTTGTGTGTTAAAGCGTAAGAGGTACAATGTAGTGGGACATGTACGGAAGAGAATGGTTGAACCTAGTCTTGAAATTATTATGTTGGTCGGGGAAGTATTCTCTTGTGTGTCGGATCAACAAAGCAGCATTTCTTGGGAAGAAGCTGCTCGAGAGAAATGTACATCTCACCCTCTAACAGGCCGAAGAGGAACTTGATGTAAAGGGTTACCTAGTAAGAGGCACAATTTATGTGAGTAAAATAACACTTAACGCTAGACTTGAACAGGTTGAGATTGTAGTTATCAGCGAAGCACCCACTTAGGAGTCGGATCCACAAAGTAGACGTCCTTGGAAAGAAAGTGCTCGAATTGAACTTATATTTCACCAATGGAGTATAAAGGGGATACGAGAGTTTCGTTTCAATAGACGTGGCATGGCGTGTCTTACCGTGAAGGTAAGAATTGGTGGGGCAAAGGAACTTATTTTGTCTGAGTACTTTCCATGAAAATAGCGATAGAGTAGCCTTGAAGGTTAGATGTGGTGGAAGAAAATAATGTAGTTAATCAGTGCATTTTGCATGAAATTAGTGATCGAGTATCGATAGGTTGCTATGTTTCGTTTGAGATAAAGGCATTAAAGGGTTGAAAACAATTCGCCAGTCACTTATTTAACATAAGAGCATTGCTATCTGGCTCACTAACCTGGCCTAAAGTGTCCATTTTCTGTCGTTCAATCATAACTTTATAGTTTTCTGAAACAAATTTAGAGTGATGTGGATAGGTTCATAACACAGCGATTTTCTTTTTTACTATCGAGAATAATGGATGTATTTTAACGCCTACTTTTTATTGCCTGTCGTCGATAGCATTGTTGCAGATCTGCGTGATATACGACATTTGCAAAGTGTTTCCGGAAAGGCTGTGAGAGAAACGCGGCGTCGGGAAGTGAACGGCTTCCTGTGAAGGTCATAGTGTCACGTGATATGCAGGCACATCTCTACCAACTAATAAAGAAAACGACATGTAAGGTTGCTAGCCAACGTGAGCACAGAGGGAATCGTCCATATGTTGGCATCTTTTAAGGAGGAAGACAATAGTTGATGAAAAGGAATTCCTTTCCAGTCCGTTGACAATAAAGGAATCAGAGAAGCCGGAATCAGTCTTGTGATAAAGCCAGGCTGACTTTAGCAAAAAATAAATAAATAAATAAATAAATAAAATAAAAAAAATGTAAGTATTAGATTGGTGCAAAAATAATGACGTAATAATATCGTTTTTGGACTTTAAAAAAAGTAAAAAAAAAAAAACGACATTATTAAGTCATTATTTTTGCAACAACCTAATGGAAGAAAAAGACGAGAGTAGGAAAACTCTTTTTCGCTTTTTATGGATTAGAATAAAAGTGTAGTATCTGCTCTTCTCTGTTTTTTTTGTTTTTTTTTGAGACTTTATGGAAAAGATTAGTATGGATTCCATCACTGAATTATCAGCTCCACCATTGCACTAAAGATAGAAGATTGGTTGATACCTACGCCAGCTTGACTGTAGTCGTCGGAAATGGGAAAACTTTGGGCCTCTGCGTGACCCATATAAAAACACTCCTGTGGCACATCTCCCAAATCAGAGTGGGGCAAGTAAATACTAAATTAAAGTATGGTGTATGTTCTCCTCCTCTAAACTATGAATGAAATCTGAGGATTTCACTTCTACGCCAAAGAAGAATTTCTGGTTGATACTGACTTCAATGTAACAATTGTACCAGCGACTGTGTAAGTTTTTTTCTTGGTTCGTATCTGCGCATATAAGCAACTCACGTTAAACAAACCGTTACGTACTACTAACTCTTGGAGGCCGGTTAATCCCAGCATTGCCCTATTTACTTATCCTTTAGGCATGGGTCAAAGTTTAACATGTGTTCTCCTTTCTACTCGATAAGAAGAACCTAGTCCCTTGGATTCCAACAATGCGACAGTATCTCCTTGAATACACACTAGAGGAGGCTTAGCTGATTCCTCCACCCAGCTTGAATCACAGTTGTTGCAGGGACTATATATATAGGCCTAAGAGATAAACATCCAGAAAAATGGAATAACAAAAATGCGAATAACTAATAATGACGCTATTTAAATCTGCTGGACTTTTAGCTTGGATCAAAGGAAATATATATATATTTTCCATTTCTTTGAGTTTGTAGAGAAAACTGATTTCGTAGATTGAAAAACTGCGTTACGATTTTCCTTATTGCATTAAGAAGAAAGTTTGGCGGATGCCAATGCCACAGTGACAGTTGGCAATTTTGTCTTTGGCACCTATGTATATGTTTTGGCACCTAACATTAATCCAACCGCCTGTTACATCCGGTCACGTGCTGTGTCATGTAGGTATCAGTAAATAATGTTTGATCATGGAGTACTTTGTTATCTATGTTAACCTATTCGACCGCGACATATAAATTATTTTCTTGCTATTATAATAATAATAATAATAATAATAATAATAATAATAATAATAATAACAGTGGTCGAACTCATCGCGGTATGCTTGGCCAGCCAATCTCATTTAAAGACGCCTGTTCAGGCAAATGTGTTTGTTTACCACCCATAGAGCACATCCGTAGTTTATAGTGTAACTATGCTGGACGGATATTATCTAGAGTTTCTAAGAGAGGGTGCATATATGCCGTGAACAAAGCCAGCACGCTCAATCCCTCAGTCAAAATGACTTGAGACTTCGTGCTAATACTCCAAGATAGGTCCCTCTATCCAGTTTTACTAACAAAGTTAGGGTCAGTCAGTAGTATGGATTTCAGGCATTTTCCAAATGTGTCGCTTGCTGGGATCACCTCCCCAGGACGATAAAACCAAAAAAAATCCTCTTTCTGCGAAATCAAACATAGTGTTTTGAACCACTGTCTCAGGTGGAAATGCGAATATTTGAACAATTCGGCTCAGTAATAATTCAATCTCTCCCCCTCTCTCTCAATCCCTCCTCTCTCTCTCTCTCTCTCTCTCTCTATATATATATATATATATATATATATATATATATATATATATATAGAATAAAGAATAAACGCACACGTTTATCTACACTCACTGATATATATATATATATATATATATATATATATATATATATATATATATATATATGTGTGTGTGTGTGTGTGTGTGTGTGTGTGTGTTTGTGTGCCTGAAGTATGACTATGAACAAAAGACAATGGATAAAAGCACATAATTACACAATATATATATATATATATATATATATATGTACACACATATATATATATTACTAAATATACATATACCTACATTTAGGGTATGACTTAAGTTTCGTTGTTTATAGAACTCATCAATCACGAAATACCAAGGAAATAAATTACAAGTAATATTTCGTGCCTGATGAGTTGGTAAATGACGGAACTTAAATCGCACCCCAATCATCGTTATATTTATACTAGTTAATATATATTTCTTAGGTTTTTCTAACGACATCGAGCAGTACATCTTAAAGTAAATTTGCTAAATACTTGTTTACCTGTGTATGCACGCTAGCGCGCACGTACTGTTTCTACTATCTAGTTATTTGATTTACCCATATACATACATATATATATATCATTCGCAGACAACACTGTTTCGCTGATCCTAATTGTATCTAGCCATACGAATGCCTTAAGCCCGGATTGAACCCAACACATTTGGTGTCAGTCAGCGTATCAACTACAGACCTATATTACTTCGACAGAAAGATACCACTAAATCTAGCGTATTGTTTTTACGAATGTATGTGTGTGACGTGTGTTTGAGGTGTGAGTATCAACCAAAAAGGATAAATGCTCATATTTACACGCACGCACACCCAC